>OX155957.1:19143070-19155570 GCA_944548615.1 Micropterix aruncella | reverse complement strand
TGAATAATAATTTAAAGGTCTTCCGATAGAGAGCCGCGCACGAATTTTTTATTCGATAAAGCAAAAAAAACGGATTTTTCGAAAAAAATCGTAGATGAAAAGATAGATAATTAAATTATCTTTAAAATGGTGCAGGTTTCATAATAATACGCCAGATAGTATTTGCGTAGTAGTCGTTTTTGTGTTCGGTTAGACCTAATTTCACAAATTAATTACACTATGTAATATAAACAAAATCTAAAATATTCAAAGCTAAGAATATTAGGAAAGTGTTCTTGTTTAACATATCTTTTTTTCGAATCGTAAGCAGTACTCGTTTAGACGTAATTATCAGTTTAAAATCATTAATTTTCGTTGAAAAATTTCTTCATTCGGTCGCCGCGCTGGCCTAGGCCCGCGATAAAAGCTATGCAATAGCTTAATAAATAATTATAATTGCATAAATTGTTAAAAATGCTATGCAATAGCTTTACCGCGGCAGTCCCCGAGTGCCACACGTATTTTTAATTTTTAAAATTGTATATTTTATTTTATTTTATTTTATTTTATTCTGGAACCAAACAGAACTACATACAATGCAATAAAAACCTATTTTAAAGTGACAAAAATCCATTAATGTGATTCCGAATATAAAGTATACAAAATGAACGCAATATAATTGTTTCCGCTTGAGAATGGGGGGAATCAGGATGGGAAGTGAGGTGAAAAGGAGAGACAAAATAGATAAAAATATATTATGTATGTATATAAATATATTTATATTTAATTTTAGGTGTGATATATAGTTATTATAATGAATATACTTGAGATAAAATTATGTCCTTGAACTAAATTAATTGAAATATAATATGTATAAATGTTTTGTGATCATTGTGATCTAGATAGACTCGTGATCTAGATAGACTCGTGATCTAGATAGATTTGTGATCTAGATAGACTCTAAAAAATTTTTTATTGAGTTCTTATAAGAGGTTTTTGATGAGTGTAATATGTCCACACTTAAAAAGTCTGTATTATATCTATGACACGCTCTGTATAGAAATGCATTTTGAGATGCGTTGGTTTTCACCACAGGGAGATGAAATAGTCGATGCGATCGAACAGGGCGGGGAGGAACATAAAATTCAATGCGCTCCAAAATCGCGTTCGCATCGATGGAATTATTTACCAACCCATGCAAGAATACGGCATCGATCAAGACTCTACGGCTCTCCAATGACATTAAATTGTGGGCTTTTAAGGATTCCTCATAGGAGCTGGGCTTAGTGAAAGAAGTGAAATTTAATCGCTTCACTAATCTTTTTTGTATCGATTCGATCCGCGATTTATCATTTGTATATGGTTACAAAATATACATACGAGTATATTAAAACATTAAAATTACATGCTTTATTATTCGATTCGAATCGAACATACTGTAGCCATCTATCGAGCGGCCCTCCAAAATACGTCGGTAAAACAGCCACCTGTCCCACATCACATCTGACATTTCTCATTCGTCGTTCGTCATTTCTAAATTCGTCCTTCTAAACTTCAGTAGCAGCGGGTTAAAAAAACCATCTCTTTATCCCTTTCTTGCGTGCATGCGAAAAAGAAGCGCGCAGTCCTCGCTGCGCAATTTTTGATTCACGTCGCGCAGTCTTCGTTTCAAAATTCGAACATTACTAACAGTAAACGTAATGCATTTTTTTAACGTTTGATTTTACTATCCATTAAAGTTTTATACTGGGGGCTTTAAATAAAATCGATTCTCCAAAAATAGAACTCTTTTGGAGCTAGGTTTACAGAGTACGGTGATATACAAATACCTTTCACTCGCCATTCCTACAACTTTGCCACTGTTTGCTGTGAGGTGTGCGGCTTCGGTTTGTCATGTAGAAGCTCGGTTTCCCTAATTATGAGCTTCTCCACCATTATTTCCAGTTCTTAACGCTATACATTTTTGTCAACTGTTGTGACAAACGACAAGCAGCTGTAACCATCGTCTTATATTTGAATATAAAGATAGCTGCCTAGTGCACGATCACCATACTTTATTCAAAATCAATCATGACTTGGCCCGCTCATAAAAAATGTGCTCCACAGAAATTAATTCCGATCACTTTACAAAGTGATCTGCGCAGTACCGGCCATGCGCGATTTGAAGACCACAATGTTCGAGTAACCCTTGATTACGCTCGCGCGGTAATTCCTTTTCCAAATATCGACGCACGGCAAACACAATTTGTTTATCTGCTCGCATCCGTAATTCGAGGGCTAGAGTCTGCCAGCCACAATGTCGGCGTATGCTGGTAGCTCTCACTGATATCAAACGATTGTTAATTTTCTCTAAAGGCAATTGTATAATATTGAGGGTAGTGGTTCATTCCCACCCGCAGTTATATCTGTCTCACGCTTTCTATGTCGTAGATATGCCCGTGCTTGTAGTCTGGTGGGTACCTACGTTTTACAAGCGTTTATTTACCAGACAATGTTTGTTAGTATGTTAGTTTGTTTAGGTCAAATCTTGGAAGCTGAATTAGAACCACTTCCTCTTATTCTATGAAGTGATTTTATGACAATGCATTCTTATAGTGAGCATGACCTGATTCCTACACCCAGAATCGCCTCTCGACAAGGCTACTCTTCCACAGTCAACAGCACAGAAACGATTTTTTTACATGCATGTAATTATGATAGCCCGTTCTAAGTTTCACCGCGATATGGCTGCTGCACCCAGGGTTGGCATCCAATGAGGGGACTCCGCAACGGTCAACCGCACAAACACGAAATTCTGTATAGCATTCAATTATGATAGTCCGTTTTAAGTTTCACTGCGACATGGCTGCTACACCCAGGGTTGGCTCGCGACAAATTATTTTAATAAAAGCTAGTTTTTAAAAAGGTGATTTCACTTTAACTTATTACAAGCTTTTTTTTAACTTGCAATGTCATTGCAATGTTATTGTTGTCCGTTTGTCCGTTTTAATATTTGTAGACCATTTTCAACCACTTCCTGGTATCCGATTGAGATAAAATTTTGGCATACTTAGGTATGTTCGGTGACAATGCAATATTATGGTACAGTACCATCGATCTGGTTTGATGGGGCCAGGATGTAGGGACTGGAAATCCCTGATAGCAAATCGTAGGACAGTCGAATTCGGGTTTGTATGTTTAGTTACCATGAGTACTTTTCTTAACACATGATGAAGGTTTCAAAATGGTGTCGGAAGATTGCCACTGGAACTCCCTGATAGAAAGTGCTAAGACAGTAGAGTTTGGGCTCGTTTGCTTTGATGTCTTGAATACTTTTCATTACACATGATGACGAGGGTCTGAAGATAGAGCTGGGAGATTACTACTGGAACTCCCTGATGGAAAGAAAATCTTGTTTTTTTTTTAAATACTATTAGTTTATTTAATTTCTACACCCCAATCGGTAAGAAACTACGTTATTGTCTCGTAACAATTATCTTTCAGGGTGCTGGATTTTATGACATCACGTCTTAGTACGCAGATTGTCGCGCATCATACTGACCACGGGAACCGAACAGGCCATACATATAAATTCAAATTTCAAATTCAAATTCTTTATTTTACAAAATATCAAAATATCAGTTACAATCAAATTAAACCTAATCTAACTGGATCGCACGAGACGCCCGCACTAAGGTAGGCTCAGATTTGTATACTTAAGTACTGCCTAATGCTAAATAAAAAAATAATACGCTGAAGAATGCCGTGAAAAATAAAATCAAGTAAACTAACATTTTAGTAAAAAATAAAATTTCAAATAATCTTAAAAGGCATGTGATAATAATAATAATATAATGAACAAAAAGCATGCCAATCATAATTATATTATAGGTGAATAATAATGTGTTAGGAATGGTAAGTTAACTAGGAATAAAGCAAATTAGTTTTCAAGCATATAGGTCCTGATGTTTCCTAATCTTTCCCTTCAGCTTGGACTTGATGGCCCGTTTGTGATTACTTGGATCGGCCCATCTCACGGTTCAACTCCCATCCGGTTTCCTCCTCCAATAGGGACTTATACTGGAAGGGACGCTGTCAACTCTGCCAGCGGCTGCAATCTACAGTCGTAGACAGTTAGGATCGGAAGTGCGGATTCGGGGAATACCTAGAGCGGAACTAGGCGCGTTGCCTACCGGGCTGTGTCGGCAATCGCTTGCGTAATACGGCGAATAACCGGGGGAATCTGGAGACGTACGTTTCCTACGAAGCCGGGGCAGCTGTTGATCTGGTACTATATTTCCTTAGAAATGATCACGAGTGAACTTGGCGGGCAAAGGGTGCCACGGATCTGCGACAAAGTCGATTGGAACTACCGCTAACGTCGGGTAGATGCCGCGCAAGCGATCTCGAGTTCGTGACCAGATTTCGTCCAAATCTCGCGGTAAGGCTTTGGGCTCTCACGGGCTTCTCGCGTATCTTGTCTGTGAATCGTGTTGTCCATTAAGTCATTACTTCCACTCCATGGGGGACAGAATGGCACGATGTCGTTAAAACTCCTTGGAGTGGCGGGTTTGCCCGTAGTAATCGTCCCCCCTCAAAGGGCCTTAGAGGCTGTTTATGGACCGTCGGCCTAACTCATGGCTAAGCTCCCAACCGGTAGCCCCCCTTCGCAGAGGAAACTGCTTTGGAAGGCTCCTGTAAACTCTGCCTGCAGTTGTACGAATGCACAAATGTATTGTACAAATGTGTGGGAATGTACAAAAAAAAATATTGAATGCATAAAGAAATTAATATCACAAGATAAATACTGAACGTTGCGAAGTAGTTTAAAAATTATCAATGAGGCAAAGTATCTCCTATCGAACAAGGAATTCAATTAACAAAGAAACAGTAGTCTTTTTATTGTAGTATTTAGTAAATTGTCTTTTTATAAAACCAGCGTAATTTTCTTTTAGTTATGTTTTTATAGCACAATAAAGTTATTCTATTCTATTCTATTCTCTAGTAGTTTAAGCTCCACCCTGATTTGAATTCTGGGGAAAATTTACAAAATAAAACAAGATTCATTTAAAAGAAAATCATAACAATAGGAATAAAACGGTCTAGGTACAATGCAAAAAAATATTATTTAGATACTAGGTATGTATATAGTTTTTTCTATATTATATTGTAAACTTTCAGAAAAAATAAGTTACTAAACTAAATTCCTTAATTTTCATTACTATGTACCTTGATCAAGTAACGAATAATTACCCAAATAAACCAAATTATGGACCCTATACATACACTCTATATATCATATAGAGTCAATTGGCACATTGTCTTATATCTATCGCTAGGCCGACAGTTGCAATGATTTCAAGCTTGTCTAATGCCAGTGCAAGCAACAAACAGACGCACGGTGCGGGTAAGGCGACCCGCCGCGGACAGCCGCGGCGGTTATGCAGACCGCCCTTGAGCAAATATTTCCCCGTGGATTATCATCTCTAAGCAAACAGCGCATCGCTTGAGTGACACCGTGCCATCCGCAGCGATTTGCACAACAGATATTAAAAACCGTATGCGGGACGTCAGACGTATGCAGAGCGATTGTTAGCGATATCATCGCCGCCGCCGAAGACTTGATCCTCGCTGAATAGACCGAATTCGTCGGAAAAGAAAATGGAATATGAGAGATAGTAGAATGAGACCCTGGAATTTATTTGATTTGAAAATTATTTAGGAGCTTTACAGTATAACTATAATAATCATTATAAAACGCTTTATTTACCGACTTCAAAAAAAGGAGGAGGTTATCAATTCCGTTGTATCTTTTTAAGTTTGTTACCCAAGAACTCCGTTATTTATAAACCGATTTGGAAAATTCTTTTTTTATTTGCAAGGATATACTTGCAAATTGTTCCCATTTTTATCAAAATCCTATTCTGATGATGAAGGCCATGAGGAATTGAGGGAATTTCTCAAATATTATCATATGAAGTTGAAAATGTACATGCTGGTTCAGTTCCGATGACAATTCATTCTTTTTTGGTAAGCATGACCTGATTCTACATCCAGGGTTGGCTCCCGACGAGAGGACTCCTCAACGGTCAATATCACAAACGTGACATTTTGTATAGGTACTCATTCAGTTATATTAGCACGTTCTAAGTTTCACCATGACATGGCTGCTGCACTCAGGTTTGGCTCCCGACGAGGGGACTCCTCAACGGTCAACAGCACAGACACTTTTGTTTATGCTTTCAATTACGACAGCCCGTTCAAAGTTAGACCAAGATGGTCCTGCGGCACCCAGGTTTGGCTTCCAGCGAGGGATCTCTTTAACGATCAACAGCACAGACACGATTAGCAATTTGCGGCAACCTCGAATGAACCTTGAAAACGGCTGACTCGGAGGAACCAAAACTGACGAACTGAAACCTGTTTTTGAAGTAACTTGCAAAGAATTTGACAAGATTTACTCAGATCCTGAATTCAAATAGCTTCTTTAAGAGGATCTCTTTGTTGACACAGTCAAAGGCCTTGACCATTTACAAGTAGTATACGACATCTACTCGGAGGATCCGGTCCAGGGTGGTAATGGTGTATTCTATCAATGGAAATGAAAATAAATTCGTGCAGGTTGGACTTTTCTCTCTCAAACCATATTAGCTTTCCGACAACCAGGTGCCTACGAATAGAATGACATACCAGTAATTCTTGATTGCGTTCTTAGGCCGGCTTTTATGAAAGGGTGTAATACGAGTAACCTGCCAGTTAAGCGGAAAGCAGTGTGATTTTAGATAAATATTTAAAATGTTTGATAAAGGTCCTTGTAAAGGTTATCACACGGTGCTTAACAAGAAAAGGAGTAATATTACCAGGCTAAAAGGATTTATAGAGGCTCGTTGTAAAAAGTGCACGGCTTACCTTATTCGGAGTCAACTGCTTAATGTCAAAGACCAATTACTTCACAAATGAGCGCACCCATATCGAGCAGTGGCTCACTATTACTGTATATCGTTTCAAAATACTCCACGAAGGTATTTGAAATATCTTTATGCCCTTTTAAAGATTAGAAAATTTTAATGGCATGAATATACTTTTAGTATCCTAGTAGTTTTCAACAGTTTTCTCTCAGATTGACGCGCAAAATCGCCAAACGCTACTTGAACGTAACGCTTCACTTCCGTTCAAAAGGAATTAAAAAAAGATAAATGTTCTTACCCTTCATTGCTTTCCACTCTTTGTGATAATTATATTTTATTTTGATTAGGTTTTTATTTCCGACGTAAACCACCTAGGCTAATTACAAAGGTACTTCAGCAGTTTTATTTAGTATTCAAAGAAAACGCTCGTCCATTACTGAGTAAAAATGTCATAAAAAGGTTCTACAATGTTGCAATGTCCGCTATCATAAGCAATGTTCCAATCGGCTAAATTCAGGGCTGCCGCGTAGTAAATTTCATCGACGTTGTGTTAAATTATTCGTTTGGAATTTATGTTTAATTATGGCTGTATTTCTATCTACCTCTAGATTATCTTCCGTGGTAATTATCTTCCTTGACGTGTAGACCTGGCATCTCCTTAAATACCCTCGATAGTTTTATGTAATTTACCCCCGGTAAATTACATAAAACTATGGGGTTAAGGTTAAGGGGGTTAGTGCGCGGGAGAGGCTTGTCTGCTTACCTGGAAAGTATTGGCGAGACACAACCGTATTTTTTTTAGATCGGACAGAAATATAATATTTATTTAGATCTGGCAGTCAATATCTCATCGACTCATAGATAATGATTGGACAGGAATCGAAATATTTAGAAACACATTGATCAGGCAAAGATTCACACTTTTGGTAAACATTTTGGGATTTCGTACAAAAAGGCATTTAGAGATAGGAGTAGTTTTCGTCAGCATATTATATTTTCCAAGACGACATTGGTCTATTGAAGTTCTATGCCTAAGTGGACGATTATTTTTTTCTTTTACAGACGATGAATTTGAACTTAGTTTTACTCAATGAACTTGGAAATTCAATGTGGTAAATTATCAAATTCGAACGAAATTTTACCGTAAGCTTTTGTAAAACTTGAGAAACAATGGCTATAACATATCTTTATCTAGTCGACTGAAATCCGCGCAAATCAAAAGACGCTTAATTGCTTAGTCAAGACTATTTGTATTGGAATACTTTTAAAATAATTATTTTAAAATAGTATGTAACGTTGAATAAAAAATAAACCTTTTTTTATTCTTATAACTCAAAACAAAATATTTTATAATATGTAAATATAAATTATTTTGGTTACGCCTAAATACAAAACAGTTGAGCATTTATCGCAACCCGCCTTGTGTCATAATGAACTTAAACCACTTCCATCTAATAAAATCCTCTTCTTTTATTATCTCTATTAGATATAATTAAATGATTACATTCGATGTAGCCTTACGTATGCATCTTATGTTGGTAGACTGCTCTTTTTGACTTGGTTAGTTTGCAACCCTGCGAGAACTGTCAAACTAATCGGATGAGATGAAATGTTATTGCTGATTGATTGATATTGGCAAATAAAGCCAGAAATAATAACTACGTTACAATCTCAATTTGGGAATGCGTCTGAATTTTGTCGTTCACTGTATCTTACTATTCTACTCCTAGAGGTCAATCAACGCCAATATCAAACCAGGTGAAATAGTCTGCCGTAGCTTGATGATATTATATGTACAGGAATCGACATCAACAGCGTCAATTCGTATATTCCCGTCACATTACTAACAAGAGGCGCCTTTGCTCGTTTTTCACACGTGGTCGGGTATCAAACGGGTCGTTTCAAGAGTAGCTGACGTCAGGTTTACAACCACCCCCGCTGCTTAGGAAACGTATAAGACTATTTCTAGACCCTCCCCCCCCGGTTTTTCGCTGAAGTGCACAGTCGATAGGCTAACGCCGCACGTTGCGCAAACCGCCTAGCCACGCCCGAGGTCGTCCATCAGAGGATCCGATCCCACTTGTACACGACACAGCCATGACAGGATAATCAAAGTCCTTTCCAGTTTCGTTGATTTTCGATGAGGCTGCCGGATAGGAGTCGAACAGTGAGCTGAACCGATTAAAGTTAACGAGCAGGTTAACTTTGGTCTGGGCACATTTAGGACATGTTTCTCCAAAAATATGCGGCCTGGATGGCCTTGTCGTTTGCCTGTTGTAGATCCTGGTGTGTGATGGAGGCCCAGCAAACGAGATTACCTCGGCATCTTGTCACACCCACCCTCAGTGTGTTGAGGCTGCGCCAGGTGGTGTAGGGGAGATGGGACCCCGGTGCTATCCCTAACATCCTTGGCAAGTAAAGCCCTCCATTGAGTTATGCGATTCGATGATTGACTGCCATGGAATGGTTGTGTTTGGCTCACATCTTACAGGCGAAAATTATGTAAGTTATTAGAGACGTAAAACGTTGCCCATGACCACGGCCGGTGCATCGATTTGCTTGGAGGTCGGAGGGCGGCGGCCCGAGCGAAATTTCCACTCCCGTGAGCTCAGCCCCCGCACGCTCCACTAACTCTCGGCTTTATCCCACCGTGCGACGACCGCCGCTCTCGTCCAGTTCCAATAAAAAAATCATAGAAGCGCCCTACTATGCTTTATTTGCATAGTCAATTGAGCATAGTGTTGACAATGCCAGAATAGAGATACCTTAATAACTAAATTTTATTTCTTCTAGAACTCTGAAGCGGAGCTACATACTCACAAGCACACTACTAAAGCCCGTCGCAGGTTGGCGCACATGACGATATTCGCCCATAATTGACACGAGAGCTACGTGGCTCGATGTAGCAATGCGTCACACACTGCTAGCTAAACTAAGCCACTCTAACGTCTATTTCGTCTCGACTGCCTTAGGCCCCTATTCCACCGGGACACCATGGTTGCGCAACCAGTCGCCGCCACCAACAAAATGTATACAGCTCTATGGAGGGTATTTCACTTGGTGTCCGCTTGGTTGCGCAACCGTTTTGGTGGCGCGACCAGCACGGACGCGTACGCAGATTATTACTGGCAGCGCCACCACACTGTTCGAGCCACCGCTAACGGTGTCACTCACTCGGCCACCAGTCGCGCTGCCAGTGCGTTGTATTCAATACGTTTGTTTGGTTGCAGCGTACGCTACGATGGATAATTTCGATACAGAAAAGTTTATTATCGATATTCAAAGCAGACCTAGGTGGTCTGCTTTGAATTGGGATAGTTCCCACCGGTTTTTTTAAAATAAAGATTTGAAAATATATATCGCGATTTTGGTGTCTATCTAATGTCTTATCTGGTGTCTCGACTTGGTAGCTCAAAGACACCACAGTTACGCGACTGGTTGCGCCCCCATAGTGTCTAATTCGTGATGCGCTTGCTACGGTTTGGGCACTGTTTAAGAGAGAATATCTACGGAAGGGGATGAGCGGGGAGGAAACGTGGTTTCCGTGGCTACAAAACAAGCCCACAGCTTCGCGCGTGTGCCTCTGACGTCGCATATCCATGCAGCCGTGCTTATGTGTCAATTTGAATGGCAGCTGTTATTGAACAAAGCTTAAGACACGTTGAAACATAGCCGTGCGCAGCTACCTGTGGTGGCAGCTCTCAGCCGGAAAATATCACAGGATTTAGCGCCCGGTGCAATATGCTGACAATGGTGAAATAAAGGAAACGGACGACGTATATACCACTAAATAAAAGACCAAAACAGATTATCTAATTTATATATCACTTAATTTACAGAACGGGTATCGCAGCTCCGCAGTCATCGCCATAGAAGATGCCATTTATATACTCCCGTCTCATCGTTTCATCATTAGGCGCCCCACACAGATTCCTGCCGCAGAGCATGCAACCCTGCGACATCATATCCAGAAAGCCGGGTCAATGGGCCCGGCTTGAACAAAACCCCGGATAAAGGAGAAATTCCCAGAGGAAGGTGACATGGTCCTTTACGAGCCTAGTCGACTGAATGATTTGAATCGTTTGCAGATAGATGGCTACAAAACACACACGAACAAATCAAAAATGCAAACACTTTGACGGTACCACGAAGCACATCACTTACGGAAGCACAGCACCAGGGCGAGTCTGCAAAACAGGCGACGCCGGACATAGGAGCATTACTAAATCAGCTTGACTCTGGAATCAGCTTCAGAATTCACGAAATTCTTCGCGCATCAAATATATCACCAAGCCAACCCTGAGTGCAGCAGCCATGTCATGATAAAATTTAGAACGGGTTATCATAACTGAATGAGTATACAAAATTTGGGTCTGTGCTGTTGACCGTTGAGGAGTTCCCTCGTCGGGAGCCAACCCAGGGTGTAGAATCAGGTCATCCTTACCTTAAAAATAAATGAATTGCCATCGGAATTGAAGCAACATGTAAATGTTCAATTTCGTATAATAATATTTGAGGAGTTCCCTTAATTCCTTATGGATCCCATCATCAGAACATGATTTTGATAAAATGTGACCAATCTGTGAGTATATTCTTTCAAATAAAAAAGAATTTTGCAAATCGGTTCATAAATAGTAGAGTTCTGAGGTAACAAACATTAAAAAAAATACAACCGAATTGATAACCTCCTCTTTTTTTTGAAGTCGGTTAATAAAACCCACTCACCAAGCGCATTGTAGGAGTAATCGCGCCTGAAAGTTTTCGAAATCAGTTTAAAGCCCGAATGCGCAAGGCAATGAGCAATCATAAATTGGTTCCTTATCGAGGGATTCGCTTGGAAATTTCTTTAAATTAGTGCTTATATTTAAAAAAATTTTAAAGAAACAAGAGTTTTTCACATATGGTGTTTCTAAGGTATCATGAAGGATTTTCTTTGATGTCGTGCGTTATCGATATGATCAGAGCCCAACTTTGTGACTTCTTGTTTCCTCGGCGTAATACACGCGGTAGGCAGGCATTGTACATAGGACTCATAACGTCAGATGAGAGTGTCTGAATATATTAATTGTACGCGCTTATATATCGGTAGAATTGCCTATTAGCGGGGTAATTTTCGTGTGAATTAGATCTTGCGATCGTGAAAGACGCTGTTTTCTATACAATGATAAATTGCAGCGTATGAAAGACTCGTTTAAAATAAAATAATTATTTATTTGAACATTATTTGTCATCGACAGTTTTGCCTGTTAAATTAAGTCAATTGAGTCTCGGAATTAGAAATGTTTGTTGATTTAAATGTTACAATGTTCATAATCATGAGTCACATCACATCACATCATCACATCGCAAGGCCAGGATGGGGCGGGGGGGAGGGGGGGGGGGGCGAACTGACATTAAAATTGAAGTAGCACTGACGTGATGGCGCTGTACTGACTTAAACAATATACAATAGAGCAGTGCCGGGTCGTCACGGACTCGTTTTGAATTTGAAGTCAGTAACTGAATTAATGTAAATCAGCCTTTATGCTTCTCAGGCTTCGCTCATGCTAACGCTTTTCAGGCTCAACTGAAAATTCCACATTGCGATGTGAGTGATCGACCAATCTTGTTTCTTTCTTGACGACGACACGACCT
>OX155957.1:19020570-19138070 GCA_944548615.1 Micropterix aruncella | reverse complement strand
ACAGACTGTCAACATCGACAGTCTGTGTAATATATTGTTAAACAATAATATTTACTAACCAATGTCGATATTTTAAAATCGAAATGGGCCACTCTTCACACTAGAATGGAAATGGATTCTTCAAACCTTTCTTACCAGTGGAGGTTAAGATGACTATAGTAACCTACAATAGACTATGCTAATGTTTGCTGCCTTGACGTCACTGAAGCTATCCTCAACAAATTGGAGCTGTTTCAAAATGTGTGCATTAGGTATATATATGTATTTAGTGCGAAAATACATGATCACGTCTCTGAGTATAGAAATAGATATCATTGACGTGGAAATCTGAAAATCCTTTCCTTCTTTTTGTGTCTAAAAAATGTCTCTTAAAAAACATTTCTTGTCCATAAATTCCTAGTTATCCTAAGCCTCATTCCATCCTCTCCTCTCCTCCGATCCTCGCGAATATTCTCCAAATCCTAGTATTTTTTTTTAAATGACTTTTTGTTATTTGATTATTTTTTGTAAATTATTAAGATCATTTATTGATTTTACTTTACTGGCACCTACATTCTTACACTTCCACGAAGGTTGGCTGTAAGAGATTTTACTTTAGGCAAAAAGTGCGCCTGTTGTATGTTTTTCTTAAGATATGCAATAAAGAAATTCTATCTATATATCTATCCAACTAATACATTCAACCTGTCAATCAGCCCGGTATAACAGCTAAAGCTACCGCACATTTCGGAAACCTCCATTTATTAAGTTCCTGTCGCTTCGGCGTCTGCCGGTGTCCCGTCGCAAACAGGTTAAATGTGGCGTAAACAGTTAATCTGAATAATAAAGGAAAAAGTTATTTCCTCGAGGAAAGTTCCTCGGGCGCGATACAATAAAGCGATGACTTGTTAGAATGGCAAGCGAGCAACTTGGCCTGTCAAGCACGTCTAACTTGGCACACATTATGGAGCGGAAGGGAAACATCTGTGGATGACGCTGCGTGCCGCTTATATGAGGCGGAACGACTCGCGTTGACATTATATGCCGCATATATTGCAATTGGGGCGTAGCAATTGAGATAGCAATTGTAAAAAAATAATACATATTACTTTCCCGAGGGAAAGTATTGTGAACGCAGATATGTGTGTATGTGTGTCTGTGTATCTGTGACTGTGTGTCTGTGTGTCTGTGACTATACTTACATATAAATACTTCATAGCAGGGATGGTTGTAAGAGATTGTCCTGTAATAATAAACCCGCCCATTGTGAAGTTTCACGATAAAGAGTACACGGAGAAAAATATAACGATGTAAAACGAATGTTTCAAAAAGGATTACGTATGTAACTTGGACGGTTGTCCATACGTATGAATTAACATGGCGCGTAACGGTGTTGGCGTGACGGTAGTTGCCGTGCCGTAATGTTAAAACATATTGTTAATTCATTACATCGCGACCTAGGGATCTCGCTTGGAGGAGCTCTCGCTAGGAACCTAAAACGACAGCATGTAGTAGTATACGTACGGTTATAGTTGGACACATGAATTATGTTGAAACTACAGTATACTGTTATTTCCGTATGGAAAATGTTGTTACATATAATCGAGTAATGGAGTTTGAACAAAATTATTTGTAATTCAACAAAATTACGATTGAAACATTGTTATTCTATATAAAACCGTAATAACAAAATGGTAATGTAAGAATCAACCCATTTTTATCAGTGTGTGTGTTCCTCCACAGTAAAGCCCAAATGCTTTATCGGATTAACTTCAAATTTAGCATACAGGCATCATTTGATCATGGCAAGAGTTCAAAAGATTGAAATCGTTCCACCAGAGGGGGCTCGCTAGTCATACTTAAATCTACAAATATTGTAGATAAGATTTTAAATTAGGTACACAGATGCCTTGTTGGGCCGAAACCAATTGTAAAATTCTGGTTAGCATATCTCATATAGAAGCGACACAAGTAATTGTTAAACTCCGCTTTATTTAAGAAAATACTACATCGTAATGGAAAAATACTATTTTAATACAACAGAAAATACTACAAACATAGAATTAAAATACTAGGAAAATACTACTAAAAGACTACATAAATCTTAGAAATAAATACGCGATTTAGATACATCCAACATTATCACTCTCGGGGGTGGGATTGCAGGAGGGTAAGATGTAGGTTGGCAAGGGAGGCTTGTCATTTCATCATCATCAACCTGTCAACCTGCCCGCTATAATAGCTAAAGCTGAACACAATTTACATTAATTAATACAAAAGAGTTATAAACACAAAATCACGTATACATAAGGTATATTAAAAAAATAAGGAATACGTAAATTAAAGAGAAACATATCAACTATTAAAAATGGAATTTAAATAATCATAATCAAATAATACTAATATGCCGAATATATAATAAATACATTTCAGGGGCCATAAAAAGTAATCAATTATAAGGTTTAAAATAGTTACAATTAATAGTCATAGTTATAAAACAAATCAAAAACAAATACATACTCAGTTAAATATTTTATAATATTGTTTTGTTTATAAGAATCCGGCCAAACACAAACTTTGCTTACTTGCGCGATATCGGACAATAAACATCATTTTATAACTGTTTAATTTCTTGCTGTTTGAGTAATTTACTATAAAAAAAAATTGTTTTTAATTGTCAATTGTATTTTTTTGTGTAAAATAGGTAAACGTATTTGGCCTATGTCAATACAAGATTTAGAACCAAAAAATATTCGAATAGAGTGTTAAACACTGGCTTATCACACATGCTATGTATAAAGTAAACGACCTCGAAAAAGTATTTAAATATCTTTAACCCCTCCTGTCGCGAAGAAAAAACTCACCTATCACTTTTGCGCGCGACATATTCGGGCAAAAAATCGACGCGAGTCAACGGCCTTGAGAAAAACGATCATAACTTATAAACCACTAAACGTATTAAAAAAAGATAAAGAGAAAAATGATCGCATTGAAATTTGACATATAAAACATTATAACCTTATCTCGTAAAACAATTAAGATAATAATGAATAAATATTACAAAATTGGCAAACTGAAAAAACTCGCCTATAAAATAATTTCGATTTTTTTGTCACAAAATACGTAAAATATGCAAAAATTGTAAATACAGTTATGTTCTTTATTAAATGCTTTACCAAAACGATTTCAGCCAAGAAAATTTTTATGTATTATCGTAAAAAAAAAAAAAATATTTTTAATTTGTGACTACTTATGGTATTTTTTTATATGAAATTCTTTCAAAATAACTTTATTACTACATCACACTTCTTAGAAATCACACCAGAACTTTGAGCTTTGTCTGATATTATAGAAAAATCTAAAGTTTTGAGAGTTTCCGCGTGCGAACTTAATAATAAACTTTGAATGCTCGTAATATAAAATTCGTTAGATTTTTTCAATTATATTGTCTTATCATAGACTTATTATATGTCTAATAACTAATTACTATACTCCAAAGAGTCGGAAAATCGCACTCCAAACTATGGAAAATCGCACTTTATTCTCTCATAGTAATTATCAAAACAAGTTTCTTTGCGCGATTCATATTACAAAACAAGATATAATGTTCAAAATACGCCTAATTATGTGATAACTTAGGATGTAAATGAAACAATACTTATTTTGTTAGTAAATTAAAGCGACATTACGTCATATTTCGTAATATATCGGGATATTTCATAAACATTACAAAATAATATCAAACATTTTTTCGCGAGCCGTTTGTTGTGGCCGAAGTGTTTTCTTTAAAAATTCGTGAAAAACAGCAAATGGACTATCTCAAATGACTAATCCTCATTCCGAAACTACTTAAAATGCATATTACTCACTGTTCTCCAGTAAATAACACTCAAAAACTGCACACACACACTTTTTATCACCAATTTCGCGGAGCCGTACGCGGCCGTGCGTTTGCCGACGGGAGACTAGACGTTTGACGTCTATGCTCACTTTTTAAATCGTTGTTCGATATTGCCACACGGATCTCTTGAATTAAAGACATTTTGGCCATATCGTTGCAACCTCAGAAAGCATATAGTACGACGTTTCGAATCGTAAATTGCATTTTTCGCAGCGGCGAGCGCTTGGTCCGGTAACGGATGTTACGGAGTTTAGGCGGCCGACTTATACATACTTATTATGATAAATAATATCACCTTTCTAATTAACGTCTAATATTCTTATGTTAAAACGTAAAAGGTAAACCTCGTAGGAAAAATTTGGTACAGTAAATATTATTCATAATATTTATTGTAGTTTTACGTATGTGTTTATTGAGCTTTTATCTTTTATTTTGTCGGATTTTGTTTATTACAAGTATTACGTTTATTGATAATTAGTTTTAAGCTATTGATTTATATATATTTTTGTGCTTTAAACATTTATTATTATATTATATAATTATTATTATTATTATAAATCATTATTATAATATAATATAAATTATACTTGCAATTTTGGACGAATAAAATACTATTAACTATATTTCGCTGTGGAGGAGACTCAGCCAAGCACCCCAGTTTGCTCTACCATCTAATCGAGATTCGAAGGGTGACTTCGATACCATATCGGTATCAGCGCTCTCCGACAGCTTCCGCATCGCTAGCTTTTAAAGCCTAGTAAGGACCTGTGACAACCGGGCAAATATCGCTCGCTATCTTGCTGGCCACCCTTTTCTTGTAGTCTGTGTCCGTGTCTTTTAGCTGTAAGGATGCTGACGTTGAAATCCTGAATTTAATAAACATTTTATTGCGCTGCTCTGCAGACAATAACAACTAAGTATATATTAATTATTTTACCTACTGTACTTTTCTTTGAATTATATAAAAAAATAAAATTAGGGCTGGGATTCTGAAGTGACGATATACGATATCGAATACAGGCCCAAAGGAATGTTTGGAACTCGCTAAAAAATCGAGATGAAGACGGAAATATCCACTTTGACCCCTCCCCCCGAGACGATTGTAACCTATTTCAGACAGAAATGTTTGTGAGTCATTGAGAGACATTTCAGAGACATGAGGCTAAACGCTTCATCCGATTGAGCTGAAATTTGTCATGCAGGAATCATTTGGTCATGGCAAGAGTTGATAGCATTGTAGTTGGAATTGGTCCACCAGAGGGCGCGCTAGTGATAATTTAATATCGAAATTTTTCAGTTAGGGACTTGAAATTCGGTACACAGATGCGTCGTTCGACCGAAACTACATTGTACAAGTTTGGTTGAGATCTTTATAAAAACGACGCAAAAAAATACCGCCCTAATTAAGAAAATCATATTGGAAAGTAGCCATTTTAATAGCACGGAAATACTTCAAAATACTAAAATATAATATTTTTGTTTTCATAGTCACTTGACACAATCACTATCAGCCAGGGGGGGGGGGTCGTGGGGGAGGGGGTTGGCAGGGGGGTGTCTGCTTGCCGGGACACAACCGATTATTTTAAATATTTCAATTGCTAAAAATTAAAAAATATTTTTGTACTTTTTCCAGCACGAGTATGCAGCACGGTAATTCGACCCATCCACCCCCCCCTCCCCGATGGTTTATTTCCATGAATTATCCATTAATTAGAAACTTGCATTCAAGGTTTCGGGAAAGGTGATTAGTGAAATCACTACCATTTAGTGATCTTCTAGCGGGGCTATCGCTCGGGCGGTGTAATCACAATCAACCTAATATGACGGAGAGGGTTTACTCCAGCAAATTAGGTAATTAAAGCTCGCAACGAATTCAGGGAATTAGCGGTCTGGTAGCACGATCAAATTAAACTCGGTTGCCTTTAAGTTTGAACATTTGAGCAAGGGATTTATTGATATTACGAGTTTTTATATATTATCGATGAAATTCTCAGAAATATATGTAGAAAATAAATGTAGAAAATAGATGTAAATATTGATTTATTTTACAAGGGAATCATAAAACGTAATAGCCACTACCACCAGTTTACATATAAATACATACAATTTTAGATACATATTTTAAGATACATATTTGAGACATATTTTAGCAGTGAATTTACTGCGTGACTGCCTTACGGGTACCGACTTTTCTCTAGTGTTTTCTAATTTTTTATTATGGCAAAGGATACCAGTGTGCAGTACGAAATCTTATTTTCCTAATTACTCGGGGGTGATTTAGTTAAGTTAGTACAAAAATGCCACTGGCGGATGTGGGGTGAAACAGAAACTGGGTTGAAATTTATTTATTTTAGAATAAAATTCGTTAGATTTTTTCAATTATATTGTCTTATCATAGACTTATTATATGTCTAATAACTAATTACTATACTCCAAAGAGTCGGAAAATCGCACTCCAAACTATGGAAAATCGCACTTTATTCTCTCATAGTAATTATCAAAACAAGTTTCTTTGCGCGATTCATATTACAAAACAAGATATAATGTTCAAAATACGCCTAATTATGTGATAACTTAGGATGTAAATGAAACAATACTTATTTTGTTAGTAAATTAAAGCGACATTACGTCATATTTCGTAATATATCGGGATATTTCATAAACATTACAAAATAATAACAAACATTTTTTCGCGAGCCGTTTGTTGTGGCCGAAGTGTTTTCTTTAAAAATTCGTGAAAAACAGCAAATGGACTATCTCAAATGACTAATCCTCATTCCGAAACTACTTAAAATGCATATTACTCACTGTTCTCCAGTAAATAACACTCAAAAACTGCACACACACACTTTTTATCACCAATTTCGCGGAGCCGTACGCGGCCGTGCGTTTGCCGACGGGAGACTAGACGTTTGACGTCTATGCTCACTTTTTAAATCGTTGTTCGATATTGCCACACGGATCTCTTGAATTAAAGACATTTTGGCCATATCGTTGCAACCTCAGAAAGCATATAGTACGACGTTTCGAATCGTAAATTGCATTTTTCGCAGCGGCGAGCGCTTGGTCCGGTAGCGGATGTTACGGAGTTTAGGCGGCCGACTTATACATACTTATTATGATAAATAATATCACCTTTCTAATTAACGTCTAATATTCTTATGTTAAAACGTAAAAGGTAAACCTCGTAGGAAAAATTTGGTACAATAAATATTATTCATAATATTTATTGTAGTTTTACGTATGTGTTTATTGAGCTTTTATCTTTTATTTTGTCGGATTTTGTTTATTACAAGTATTACGTTTATTGATAATTAGTTTTAAGCTATTGATTTATATATATTTTTGTGCTTTAAACATTTATTATTATATTATATAATTATTATTATTATTATAAATCATTATTATAATATAATATAAATTATACTTGCAATTTTGGACGAATAAAATACTATTAACTATATTTCGCTGTGGAGGAGACTCAGCCAAGCACCCCAGTTTGCTCTACCATCTAATCGAGATTCGAAGGGTGACTTCGATACCATATCGGTATCAGCGCTCTCCGACAGCTTCCGCATCGCTAGCTTTTAAAGCCTAGTAAGGACCTGTGACAACCGGGCAAATATCGCTCGCTATCTTGCTGGCCACCCTTTTCTTGTAGTCTGTGTCCGTGTCTTTTAGCTGTAAGGATGCTGACGTTGAAATCCTGAATTTAATAAACATTTTATTGCGCTGCTCTGCAGACAATAACAACTAAGTATATATTAATTATTTTACCTACTGTACTTTTCTTTGAATTATATAAAAAAATAAAATTAGGGCTGGGATTCTGAAGTGACGATATACGATATCGAATACAGGCCCAAAGGAATGTTTGGAACTCGCTAAAAAATCGAGATGAAGACGGAAATATCCACTTTGACCCCTCCCCCCGAGACGATTGTAACCTATTTCAGACAGAAATGTTTGTGAGTCATTGAGAGACATTTCAGAGACATGAGGCTAAACGCTTCATCCGATTGAGCTAAAATTTGTCATGCAGGAATCATTTGGTCATGGCAAGAGTTGATAGCATTGTAGTTGGAATTGGTCCACCAGAGGGCGCGCTAGTGATAATTTAATATCGAAATTTTTCAGTTAGGGACTTGAAATTCGGTACACAGATGCGTCGTTCGACCGAAACTACATTGTACAAGTTTGGTTGGGATCTTTATAAAAACGACGCAAAAAAATACCGCCCTAATTAAGAAAATCATATTGGAAAGTAGCCATTTTAATAGCACGGAAATACTTCAAAATACTAAAATATAATATTTTTGTTTTCATAGTCACTTGACACAATCACTATCAGCCAGGGGGGGGGGGGGGGTCGTGGGGGAGGGGGTTGGCAGGGGGGTGTCTGCTTGCCGGGACACAACCGATTATTTTAAATATTTCAATTGCTAAAAATTAAAAAATATTTTTGTACTTTTTCCAGCACGAGTATGCAGCACGGTAATTCGACCCATCCACCCCCCCCTCCCCGATGGTTTATTTCCATGAATTATCCATTAATTAGAAACTTGCATTCAAGGTTTCGGGAAAGGTGATTAGTGAAATCACTACCATTTAGTGATCTTCTAGCGGGGCTATCGCTCGGGCGGTGTAATCACAATCAACCTAATCTGACGGAGAGGGTTTACTCCAGCAAATTAGGTAATTAAAGCTCGCAACGAATTCAGGGAATTAGCGGTCTGGTAGCACGATCAAATTAAACTCGGTTGCCTTTAAGTTTGAACATTTGAGCAAGGGATTTATTGATATTACGAGTTTTTATATATTATCGATGAAATTCTCAGAAATATATGTAGAAAATAAATGTAGAAAATAGATGTAAATATTGATTTATTTTACAAGGGAATCATAAAACGTAATAGCCACTACCACCAGTTTACATATAAATACATACAATTTTAGATACATATTTTAAGATACATATTTGAGACATATTTTAGCAGTGAATTTACTGCGTGACTGCCTTACGGGTACCGACTTTTCTCTAGTGTTTTCTAATTTTTTATTATGGCAAAGGATACCAGTGTGCAGAACGAAATCTTATTTTCCTAATTACTCGGGGGTGATTTAGTTAAGTTAGTACAAAAATGCCACTGGCGGATGTGGGGTGAAACAGAAACTGGGTTGAAATTTATTTATTTTAGAATAAAATTCGTTAGATTTTTTCAATTATATTGTCTTATCATAGACTTATTATATGTCTAATAACTAATTACTATACTCCAAAGAGTCGGAAAATCGCACTCCAAACTATGGAAAATCGCACTTTATTCTCTCATAGTAATTATCAAAACAAGTTTCTTTGCGCGATTCATATTACAAAACAAGATATAATGTTCAAAATACGCCTAATTATGTGATAACTTAGGATGTAAATGAAACAATACTTATTTTGTTAGTAAATTAAAGCGACATTACGTCATATTTCGTAATATATCGGGATATTTCATAAACATTACAAAATAATAACAAACATTTTTTCGCGAGCCGTTTGTTGTGGCCGAAGTGTTTTCTTTAAAAATTCGTGAAAAACAGCAAATGGACTATCTCAAATGACTAATCCTCATTCCGAATCTACTTAAAATGCATATTACTCACTGTTCTCCAGTAAATAACACTCAAAAACTGCACACACACACTTTTTATCACCAATTTCGCGGAGCCGTACGCGGCCGTGCGTTTGCCGACGGGAGACTAGACGTTTGACGTCTATGCTCACTTTTTAAATCGTTGTTCGATATTGCCACACGGATCTCTTGAATTAAAGACATTTTGGCCATATCGTTGCAACCTCAGAAAGCATATAGTACGACGTTTCGAATCGTAAATTGCATTTTTCGCAGCGGCGAGCGCTTGGTCCGGTAGCGGATGTTACGGAGTTTAGGCGGCCGACTTATACATACTTATTATGATAAATAATATCACCTTTCTAATTAACGTCTAATATTCTTATGTTAAAACGTAAAAGGTAAACCTCGTAGGAAAAATTTGGTACAATAAATATTATTCATAATATTTATTGTAGTTTTACGTATGTGTTTATTGAGCTTTTATCTTTTATTTTGTCGGATTTTGTTTATTACAAGTATTACGTTTATTGATAATTAGTTTTAAGCTATTGATTTATATATATTTTTGTGCTTTAAACATTTATTATTATATTATATAATTATTATTATTATTATAAATCATTATTACAATATAATATAAATTATACTTGCAATTTTGGACGAATAAAATACTATTAACTATATTTCGCTGTGGAGGAGACTCAGCCAAGCACCCCAGTTTGCTCTACCATCTAATCGAGATTCGAAGGGTGACTTCGATACCATATCGGTATCAGCGCTCTCCGACAGCTTCCGCATCGCTAGCTTTTAAAGCCTAGTAAGGACCTGTGACAACCGGGCAAATATCGCTCGCTATCTTGCTGGCCACCCTTTTCATGTAGTCTGTGTCCGTGTCTTTTAGCTGTAAGGATGCTGACGTTGAAATCCTGAATTTAATAAACATTTTATTGCGCTGCTCTGCAAACAATAACAACTAAGTATATATTAATTATTTTACCTACTGTACTTTTCTTTGAATTATATAAAAAAATAAAATTAGGGCTGGGATTCTGAAGTGACGATATACGATATCGAATACAGGCCCAAAGGAATGTTTGGAACTCGCTAAAAAATCGAGATGAAGACGGAAATATCCACTTTGACCCCTCCCCCCGAGACGATTGTAACCTATTTCAGACAGAAATGTTTGTGAGTCATTGAGAGACATTTCAGAGACATGAGGCTAAACGCTTCATCCGATTGAGCTGAAATTTGTCATGCAGGAATCATTTGGTCATGGCAAGAGTTGATAGCATTGTAGTTGGAATTGGTCCACCAGAGGGCGCGCTAGTGATAATTTAATATCGAAATTTTTCAGTTAGGGACTTGAAATTCGGTACACAGATGCGTCGTTCGACCGAAACTACATTGTACAAGTTTGGTTGGGATCTTTATAAAAACGACGCAAAAAAATACCGCCCTAATTAAGAAAATCATATTGGAAAGTAGCCATTTTAATAGCACGGAAATACTTCAAAATACTAAAATATAATATTTTTGTTTTCATAGTCACTTGACACAATCACTATCAGCCAGGGGGGGGGGGGGGTCGTGGGGGAGGGGGTTGGCAGGGGGGTGTCTGCTTGCCGGGACACAACCGATTATTTTAAATATTTCAATTGCTAAAAATTAAAAAATATTTTTGTACTTTTTCCAGCACGAGTATGCAGCACGGTAATTCGACCCATCCCCCCCCCCTCCCCGATGGTTTATTTCCATGAATTATCCATTAATTAGAAACTTGCATTCAAGGTTTCGGGAAAGGTGATTAGTGAAATCACTACCATTTAGTGATCTTCTAGCGGGGCTATCGCTCGGGCGGTGTAATCACAATCAACCTAATCTGACGGAGAGGGTTTACTCCAGCAAATTAGGTAATTAAAGCTCGCAACGAATTCAGGGAATTAGCGGTCTGGTAGCACGATCAAATTAAACTCGGTTGCCTTTAAGTTTGAACTTTTGAGCAAGGGATTTATTGATATTACGAGTTTTTATATATTATCGATGAAATTCTCAGAAATATATGTAGAAAATAAATGTAGAAAATAGATGTAAATATTGATTTATTTTACAAGGGAATCATAAAACGTAATAGCCACTACCACCAGTTTACATATAAATACATACAATTTTAGATACATATTTTAAGATACATATTTGAGACATATTTTAGCAGTGAATTTACTGCGTGACTGCCTTACGGGTACCGACTTTTCTCTAGTGTTTTCTATTTTTTTATTATGGCAAAGGATACCAGTGTGCAGTACGAAATCTTATTTTCCTAATTACTCGGGGGTGATTTAGTTAAGTTAGTACAAAAATGCCACTGGCGGATGTGGGGTGAAACAGAAACTGGGTTGAAATTTATTTATTTATTTATTTATTTTATTTTTATTAGCTAAATGTATTCATCATATTTAATTTATGAAAGAACATTGTAAATTAACATTAATATAGCCATTAATACATTTCAAATTAGCAAATAATATAAAGCACATTCTTGACATATATGCTGCGGCCTAAAACAAAGCTGGAGTTCTCAAAGTAAGCACTAAAACTTTGCAATACCAATTCTTAGATTCAGCATGTGAAGACGACTTGAAGAAGAGGTATTTACCCGAAATAAATATGTAGGTACCTATTGTAAAAAAACAACCCTACGTTGTTGTAAAAATTTGTAGTTTTATTTATTTATGTGAAAATAAATAATTTCTGGAAAATTATTACAAAAGTTTTTATTTAACTCTAATAATACGCCGATTACGTCTGTTGACATGGGAAGAGGGGAGGGGGGGGGGGGTCGAAAATCCCAAAAACGTGATTACGTGATATATGAGGCCTCCAAAACCAGAGTGGCCCAAGTGACATTTGGGTGATTTCAAGTTTAATGCAAAAAAACACATAAAAAATCATTATTTACAAATCCAGAGTGGCCCAAAATTGATTTCTTTAAGAAATCACAGATATCGGTATACAAATAGTTTTGTCATTATAATTTTATATGCAGTGCGTGCGCAAAGCTCTTTACAAACTTCGGCGTAATGAACGCGAAATTCAACAGAGAGCGTCTGTTATTTTTTTAAAATATAAAAATACTTTTTGTAGCCTAAATAAAAAAGTTAGATATATACTGTCACGGACTATTTTATAGATCTCCTTGAGGCCGACGTTTCTGTTTTACATAGTTTTCGAATATACCAAACTGTTTCTTCAGCGCACGCCGATAAAGCACATCACCAGTACATTTTCTCCGACTTAATGTACAAATATCATGATTTCATTTTAAAAATTAATATTTATATCAATAAAATAGCCTATAGCACTAATCGATAATGTAGCTTTCCATTAGTAAAAGAATTTTTGAAATCGGATGAGTAGTTTTGGAGATTACCTCCTACATACAAACTTACAAACTTACAAACATTTCCTCTTTATAATATTAGTATAGAAGTATAGATTAGATGTATTCCTCGTATCGTGATGATGAAAATCACTATTCACCTCAGTCTGGAATCAATAAGATTTATTGAAATAAAATTGCGATGGTTGTACAAGTTATTTCCCGACCTTCAGCATCGCAGACGACGCCGGAGTGAGTCTCAGCGGATTGGAAATCGCTTCCAAGATAGAAAGTTTGTGTTCCGCTCGCTACACGATATTCCTTTCAAAGGAAATTGTGCGACTAATGCCTGTCTTACAACACTACGGCTCAACGAGAGAAATTCAGTTTTGCGTAATAGCATTGAATCGGAAAATATCTCTTTGGGTTTCGTACGCGGGCCGCAGTAACTGAAGGAAACCGTTCCCAGCACTATTAGATATTAAATTGAATGAAGTCGCTTAAAACAGGAAAATATTAATAATGTAACAAGTAAATTTATTGAAAAGAATAAAGAAAACGACTGCCGTTACAAAAAGTGAACTACTTTATTTAAAACTATTTTATTACGATTTATTTTTTAATATTTGTGGTTTATGTATTTATTTATATAGACACATATACTTTTCTGAAATGTGCTCAACCAGACCTTTCATTTGACTGAATCACGATATATTTATGTTAATTTATTGACATTTGGACATTTGGACATTTAGACAGGTTACTTATTAGATATTTGGATATTTAAGGTATTTTATGACACTCGGATGACATAACGATTCTTACAATACCACATACTTCTTAATCGGTTTGAGCGTTTATAAGTTATGTTTGAATAAAGAAACGAAAAACATGCATAGATAAACCCTGAAGACGTTACACTCCTTTTTTGTTGGGCAGTCGTGTAAAAATAAGATCTGATGAGATTCGCTATTGAAGAGATGCTATTTAACATATTGGGTTCCAATAACATAATATCGAGGTACTACAGTTCTAACGATAACATAACATTTTAACCCTGGATTCACAAATATACGTCTCACGAACACTCTTAGGTAAGGAAGTCTTCTTAGCGCGCCCTGTGAAAGAGATAAAAATACGTGCGTCTAATTACAAATTTC
Source organism: Micropterix aruncella (assembly GCA_944548615.1). NCBI lineage: Eukaryota > Metazoa > Arthropoda > Insecta > Lepidoptera > Micropterigidae > Micropterix > Micropterix aruncella. The sequence goes on along the minus strand of OX155957.1, from coordinate 19,124,027 downwards.
AAGACTTAGCTAAAGGTCATAAGTTTAAAACCCATCAACCGATAAAATTTTTTTTATTAAGAAATCTATTTTAATCATCGATGGAAGAGCAAATTCTTCCCATCTAAAATAGCCCCCTCCCTTTACCCCCCCCCCCATAACCCCCCCCATACCCCCCCCCCCCCCCGCCATCGAAAAATTCTTGCTGTCGCCGAATTCTCTGCGCAATTTATTTTGATTGGCAACGGGAAGATTTCGTTAGCATCAGCCATAAAAACGGAACAATTCTAGGAACACGCTCAGTGTTTACCTCTTGAAAAGTTATTATAGGCTACTTAATACTGCTTTCCACTTTCTTATTTTATTTGAGATATTTTTTGTATTATTATTTTTAAGAGTGCTTTTAGAATTTTATTTCTCGATTATTCTTCTATAAATTATTGTACCTGTAACAAGCCAACAACTGTTGTGTATGCATTAGATTCGATATTTTTAGCAAATAGAAAATGCTACAAACAGTGGCATTCTTCAACTTAAGGTGACATGATATCTGGGAAAGACCATATCTGATGAATTTTAGATTTATGAATTTGTTGAAAAATATAAGCAATAATTTAAAAAAGTTTCTAAGCGAAACCTCGACAAGGAAGCAATTCAAAATTTGGACTCAAGAAAGTTACTCATTGCCTTGGACATAAAAGTTTTAAACTGATTTCGAAAACTTTCAGGCGCGATTACTCTTGCAATGTAAGCGGTGAATGTGTTTTATTTTAATTTAATTAAATTGACTGGTTAATTCTCTAGCGTCGCGCTTAGCCACATTCTTTATTTAGGCCCTAAATTAATTACAATTAATTAAAACGTGAGAGCGCTCTGAGAGTTACGCTAAATATGCTTTGCCATTAAAACCCTTATACCACCACTGCGCAATGATAGTTATTATGTGCTACCGCTGCGATAGAAAGTTTGTATGCGACCGGTCGTTGTCGCGAGCGAACCTGGAATAGGTGCCTGACGCTTCGTCAACGCTGGATTTTTATTGGTCAAACTCTACAAAATTGACCCCGGCTATTTCTTCGCGTGTCCGCCCATTTCAGATATTTTTCTGAGGTTTCATGTCGCCTTAAGAAAAGCGAAATTCCATCTAGAAAGAATCAAACGACTTAATACACTTTACATGACAAGTAAAAGGCACTTTCCGTGAGGGTGATATGAACACTCTTACAAATTATTTAGTAATAAATTACATATATATAGATATTAGCCAGAGATGTAATATACCATTTAAACAAACCACAATGGGCTCGATTGCGTTTCTTCGTGAACTAAACTCGAAAATTAGTTCGTGTGAACGAGACAGGGCAATTCGCTAGAGCGGAATGTGAAATGAACGATTGTCACTTTCTCGCATTATAACTGCCCACCAACGATAACGCGTCTGAATCTAACACCGCACGAAATGTCTACAAATTTATTTGGACGAGTATGAGGTCGATAGGTAGTTTTTATCGACGATCGTTTGTTTCATATTCCCCTCTAACGTATTGCTCTATCTCCTTCGCGGGAATTAATTTCAGTTTTAGTTCACAAAGAAACGCAATCGGGCCCAATATGTCTTAAGTAGTTATAAATCCATCGACAAAATTTGGTGCAAACGATTTTCCTGTTAGGATCTCAAATCTGAAATCATAAGATAAGTAAGAAACTAAACAACTAAGAAACCTTTCGAAGTATACTAGTTTTTTAATAACTTTCAATATATAATCACTTGGTTGATTTGAATTTTGATAAAACTAATGACAGAATTTTGACAGATTTCAAATCAATTTAGATGAATCATCAACTTACTGAAATTGTTACTGCAATATGTTATTTTAAAAATCGAAACATGTAAGTCATTATAGTCATATTGGTTCGTTTTTTATCGGCATTTCTTAAGATATAAGAAATTATTCGAGATTTATACATCCGAATTCTTATAATATGATACACGATAATATTTTATTCGAGGTTATATTAAAGATTATTATTGGTTATATTCGAGGCTGTATGAGCTTCATTTTGCCACGTATGTAACGAAAGTTGAGCACGTTATTTGAATACTCCATATATGAATTTGTTAAACTCTGAATCGTCCGCAGCAGTGTTGAAAGACTTTTTCCCATCAGATCACCGACGTTATAAAGGAGCGTCGGGCGTGGTCAGTACTTCAATGGGTGACCGCTTGAGTAATACCACGTGATATTAGGTATAAAAGCCGGCCTCCTGTAATTGTCGTTAGACATTACCACGTTGACTGTCAAGGTAGTTATCACGATTCTGGTCTGAAATCCAATCTTATTAAAACGTATTATATTAATATAGGCTCCAATATATCGGTTATTAAAAATATATATTGATCAATAAAAAGATTTTTAAAAATGTGCCTTTTTAATAAAGTAATTCCGAATTGTCTCGTAATCATTAGGGCTAGTTTCAATCAATCACGGCTAGTTTCCCCTAGGAATTAACCTTATGGCGCTCCTGGACGGTCTGCGCACCGTGCGGCGTAAGCCAATCGACTGTGCACTCTGACTAACATCTTGCGGTGTCGACTACAACGGGCGAGCCCGTCACCACAGGACGTTTTAACGATTAGTCGTTCTGTTGCCCTGCAGTGAACGTAGAAGACTTTGGACAGTACAATTCTACGTCCAGCTACGTCACAACCCGTGAGAGTCCAACGCCTTACCGCGAGTTAGCCAGGAATAAACCCGGCGGGCTCGAGATACTCGCGCCCTCACTTCCAATTGTGACCAGATTTCTCCGGTCTCTCGATAGGTTCCGAGTTCGAGGTCGCTTGCGCGGTCCTCTCCCTTACGAAGCGGTGAAACGGAGTGCACCGAATCTATCGCGGACCAAGGCGTCCTTTGCCCGACTCTGAACCGGGGTCGGATGGCCAATGGTCATTTCAAGAGCAGTCGCCGTAAGGTAGACAACCACCCCCGCTCTGTAGGAAACAATACAGTTCCCAGACTCCCCCGACTGTTAGTCGGAGAGCACAATCGATTGGCTTGCGCCGCACGGTGCGCAGACCGTCCAGGGGCGCCAGAGGTTTGATTCCCATGGGAGACTGGTTGACCCAGTGTCCTACCCAGGATTCGCACCCCATGCGGGGAGGCCGTCGGATGGGTGTTAACCCGTGAGTGTGACCGACCCTGAACACATGGGTCATCGTGGCCACCTCATCATGGGCCCGTTAGCCCCCTAACAGTCGGGGGAGTCTGGAAGCGGTACTGTTTCCTATAGAGCGGGGGTGGTCGCGGACCTTACGGCGACTGCTCTTGAAACGACCATCGGCTACCCGATCCTGGGTGAACAGCCGGGCAAAGGATGCCGTGGTCCGCGATAGATTCGGTACACACCGTTTCACCGCTTCGTAAGGGAGAGGACTGCGCAAGCGACCTAGAACTCGGAACTAATCGAGAGACTGGAGTAATCGAGTCGCAATTGGAATTAAGGGCGTGAGTGTAAGCCCGCTGGGTAACACTCCTGGTGGGAGACAGAACGACTAATCGTTAAAACTTCCTGAGGTGACGGGCTTGCCCGCTGTAGTTGATAACTCTAGTTGTCTCGTAATCATGTAAGGTAAACCTTCTTGCTAAAGTAAACTACAAGTTATTTAGTAGTTGGTAGACAATGTTTTAAAGGGGGGAGCCTGGTTTAGACAGCCAAAAAAAACGTGTTATTTATGCTTTCTTTTAACTTCGACTTCAAATCTATTTATGAATCTTTTACCTCTGTAATATATGATAGTCTCAGATTGCTGTAAGCGTAAAAAACTTACTACTTATCTGTAAATAAAACTTTAACCGCTTTTCTCTCACAGCCATATTTTTCAGTTTGCGCCGGTGATAAAAAAAACTACTAGACGGATCGAGTTATTCAAAAAAAAAAGTTACAGATTATTTTAAATTCACGTCTATATGGACTAAAAAAAAATACAAAACATGTTTTTATATATTTTTTTACTAGTTTCAGTAACTTTTTATAATTTTGGGGCGAAAATCACTTGAATTTTTTTAATCATTGAAAAATTATAAAAATACAAACTTTTTGTTTATTTTTTTTTGTAACAAACATGTAAAAATTAATATCTTAGTTTATTTTTTTTTTGTTTCGGTCAAAATTATGCTCGCTATTACCGACGCAAGCAGATACTGTCATTTCTGCAGCGGTAGAAAATTTGCAAATCAATATCTCAAAAACAGTTTTTTTACTATTGCATTTTTTTTTTCAAATGTTATTCAAATTCATACAAGAGATTCATGATAAGATTTGAACTATTTTTTTGTTTTTCTAAACCAACCCCCCCATCAAGATGGGCCATTGCCGTAAAGGGTATATACGATGAATATAAAAAAATATATATTTATGTGATTTTTAGATCCTTCTCTAACTATTCGTGTAACATTTGTAGTTAAAACATTTCTAAATATACGCTTGATTATGCGATGTGATGTTTAGGGTAATATCCCTCTTTAATACTGAATTCAAATACACGAAATATGTCGTTTGAGACAGTGTGGGTTGTCTCCGTCTGATAGGATTTAGTTATCGGTTTATCCGTGTCTTAGACGCGGAGGCGGACGGATGTGACGTATGCGTGAGAATGACAATGGAATTGCGGTGATGCCACCGGAGGCGCTGCGACAGGAAATACGAGCAGACCGACACGGAAAGCCCCTACTCGGGATTATTGGATAACGGACTTTGATGTTTGTTTGCGCCCTTTTCATTCCTAATCCCCTGCGACTGTGAGAAGATGTCGCGTCTCGCCTCGCCGAGGAGTGGGTTGATTTAGCCCCCGGCGCAATTCTGACAAACCTCGAAATTGGTGTTTGGTAGATCACAGCATATACAGCATCATACATCATACATATAGGGTAAGGCGGTAGTGGTAGGGTAGGATTTTTGAAAATTGTGGGGAATTAGAGATAGATTTTCTTTCAGTTTTATATTGGAGTTATATATAAGGATCTTACCTATAACCCCTGAAAATATCAAACATGTTCAATTATCAGTTGCAGAGACATCTAAAATTATATATAAAAAACAATTGCAGGGGGTTACCCCGAAAAATGGGGAAAGCCAGCCACTTTCACGATTTCACACTTTCAACATGGCGTCGTCTTTAACTATGTAAGCAAAATGATATTCAGGAACTTGACACTTAAATGTGAAGCTAACCCAGGCATTTCATCACAGTAAGTTCAATTACGAAAATAGCTTTAAACGTTTTGGAAAAACTCAGCCTGGAAGGACAAGAAAAATTACATCAAAACATGAAACAACAAACTTACCGCATTTTCCAGGCTCACGTGCGACCGAACTTCTTGAGGATTGGTGTGGAACTGGAAGTTGTTGAAACGAGTCAGCCACCTGGCGGCTATCGAAATAATTAGAAAAATTCCCTCCGACAACCCCCGTGCGTAGATTTACCCCGTGCGGGGCTTTACCCCCACCTACCCTATAGCATCAATACATCAACATTAGACAATATCTTCCTATGTAAAATTTTAAATAACCACATTAATTCTGCACCCTTTTTGGGCAAAATTCTTTTTAATATCCCTCAGTCTCCCTCCTCTCGTTCAATAGATACATTTTATATACCCTCTTTTCAGGCGAACTATGCGAAAAATACGTTTTTCAGACGGCCCTGTTTACATTATAATAAAGCTTCGAATCACCTCGACATATTTTCCGACACGTTGGTTATTTACAGGAAAAAATAGACGATTTGTTGTTGCATTGGCTCATAGTTTAATTTGTTATTAATTTGGTTTATAGTCGCATTAACTAATTGTCAAACTTGTTATTGAATATAACGTTATTTTTGGTTACATCAGTTCTTGCATCAAGCTATTAGTGTAGTTTTGACTGTCAATTTTTTTTTACTACTATTTATAATGTTTTGTAGTAATTAATGATAATATAGGTCTATTTGTTTTATGTATGCTTTCACACAACTATATATGACTAATTTTACCTAAATAAAATAAAACAAAAAAAATACATGAATCGCTAACATACTGTGCAGTAAGGGAAGATTTCTCATAATTGTCAAAGTGTGTTTTTACAAGATTTTATTTACCTCGCAATGTTTGTTAGTTTTTAGTTAATTTAGACCATTTTTTTCGTTGAATTAGAATTCTTTGAATAAGTTGAATTAGAACCACGTTCTCTGATACTATAAGGTTAAAATTTTACATGTTGGTTCAGTTCCGATGACAATGCATTTTTATGGTGACCATGACCTGATTCTACAACTTGAGTTGTCGACTACAACAAACGAGCCCGTCACCACGGGGAGTTTTAACGATTAGTCGTTCCATCTCCCTGGAGTGAGCGTAGAAGACTTTGGACAAAACAATCCAACGTCTAGCTACGCCACAACCCGTTAGAGACCAACGCCTTACCGCGAGATAGCCAGTTATGTTACCTGGCGGGCCCGACACTCGCGCCCTAACTACCAATTGTGACCAGATTTCTCCGGTCTCTCGATTGGTTCCGAGTTCGAGGTCGCTTGCGCAATCCTCTCCCTTACGAAGCGGTGAACCGGTGTATACCGAATCTATCGCGGACCATGGCGTCCTTTGCCCGCCTCTTACCCGGGATCGAATGGCCAATGGTCATTTCAAGAGCAGTCGCCGTAAGGTACGCAACCACCCCCGCTCTATAGGAAACAATACAGCTTCCAGTCTCCCCCGACTGTTAGTCAGAGTCCACTTCGGGCTGAGCAGTCGCCGCAGACTGACGTCTCTGCAACTGCTCCGTCTCAAAGCGCTAATAAAATAGTTTACAGTGTTTTCCTGTGTATTCCGGAGTTTAGTGCAATTGCACTGCATAGCCGGTGTGTTCGTGCACCTGCGACAGCGTTCGTGGCGCTGCACCCCGCCGGGGTTGGCCCCTGTGCGGCGAAAGCCATTTTGACGTTTGCGGTGCGACGTTAAAGGGGAGGCTGTGCGTCCGGCGACCGCTTTTTCGGGCGCTGTCGGCGTGGGTGAGCCCCGCGGCGAGGGCCACTGAGGGCGAGTCGGAAGTTTGCGGAGGATTCCCGTTAAACTCATTTGTGAGAGGTGCGCCCACGCCTTCGCCTTCACTGTCTTGGCCGCGACGCGGTGTGCGCCGGCTGAGTGGCGTGCGCGACGCTGCGCGCGAGTCCGCAGACCTGCGGGCAGGCGCGATACGCGTAGTGGGCCGGCATAGCAGCGCCGCAGTTTCGTCGGCGCTGGTGTCTCGCAAGGAGGAGTGCCTGCGCGGAGTGCGAGCGCGCATTTTCGTACTTTTCCCCGTGAATCGGGGATGGCTGCAAGTGATCCGGGCGGGGGGGGCGATCCCTTCGGGAGGTCGCCGCGCATTCCGCGGTCCCCCCCGCCGGCCCCCCGCCCCCCGCCCCCCACTTCACCACGAGGTTCGGTGGCCGGGGCGGTTTCGGGCGCGGTGTCCCCTGGGCGAGGCGCGGGGGCGTTCCCGCCCCTGCCAGTGCCCTCGCGGGTGAGTGGGAGGTCCGGGGGTGGTGGCGAGACCTCGCCGCCCCCCCCCCTTCCCCCCCAGCGAACTGCTGCCCCGGCGTCGCCGCGCCTTGCAGCAGGGGAGGTTGCCATGATGACTCGAGCGAAGAGGAGGCTAAAGAAGAAAACCCCTCCGAAGGCCAAAAGAGCTAACATGGAGTGCAGCGACGAGGACGGCGAGAGGGAGACGGACACTGACACTGCGGTCGTCGGGGCGAGGGCCACCGCCCCCCCACCTACCAGAGCTGTTTGTTCCCGCGCGCCCGCGGTGGCTGTGTCTACTCCGCCACCTGCTAGCGAGGCTAAGTTGGCGGTAAGTGGGGTGGAGGACGCGTTGGCCCGTATGGCGGCCATCACCTGCGAGGGGGATACCCCGACCCGCTGCCGCCTAACGGCGGATCAGAAGATGAGGTTGGCCGGGGAGACAGCGGGCATCCTGGGCCTGGTGTCCAGGCTTGCCTGCGATCTCGCTGCCGCCCACGGGCGGCTCGGGATCGCAGATGAGATCCTGGGGGGGATGAGATCGATGGAGACCTCGGTGAGAGAACTGGTGGCAAGACCAGCCCCCTCGCTGGCCTCCCCCCCGAGCTCGTCCTCGCCCTCTTATGGGGATGCCCTCAAGAGGGGCATCAACCTACAGGTCGCGGGGAACCGGATGAGGGAGGTGCCTCCTAAGAGGCCCTCGGTCATTATTTACCCTGCGATTGAGGATGCCGCAGCCACCTCGGAGTCGACCAAAGCGGCTCTTTTGAAGGCACTTGACCCTGCGGCCGACGGGTTCCGACCGGTCACTGTGAGGAAGGTGGCTCGGGCCGGCGTTCTGGTCCAGACCTCCACTCCGGGGGGTCTGGAAAGAGTGAAGGCCGCGGGCGATAAACTTCGTGGTGCGGGGCTGAAGGCCGTCGAACCGCAGGGTCGATTTCCGCGGATTGTAATCCATGACATTCCGCGGGACCTCAAGGAAGGAGAAATCAAAGAGCTGATTTGGTCGCAGAACCTCGAGGGCCGCTGCTCAGTGGATAAGGCAACTGCGCTAGGCTCGACCCGCCGGGCGTTCGCGTTCGGCCAGAGGGACGGCCCTGTCGTCCAAAGTGTTTGGATCGTGCACCCGGCGGTGCGAGCGGTGCTTGTGGCGGAGGGGAGAGTGTTCCTGGACTGGGACTCTTGCAGAGTGCGTGACTACATCGGGGCGGTAAGGTGTTTCCGCTGCCACAATTTCGGGCACACCCAGGGGAAGTGCTCGCAGGAGGTAGTCTGCGGACATTGCGCCGGCAAGGGACACGAGAGGTCGGCTTGCCCTGCTAAGGAGGCACCCCCCAAGTGTGCCACATGCTCGGGTCTGCGAAAGGAAGCAGCTCACGTGACGGGCTCGTCGGGCTGTCCGGCCTATCAGCGCGCGGTGGACAGGGAGATAGCCACCACGAACTATGGCGGGGCATAGTCCCCAACTAATGATAAGTTGCGCGCAACTGAATCTTCAGAGAAGCAGGGCTGTAACGGCCGAATTCGGTCGCACGCTTGAGACGATGGGTATTGGAGTGGCGTTTGTGCAGGAGCAGTTCACGTTCCTCGGTAAAACCCGGGGTATTGACGGGCGGTGCGTTGTGCTCGAGAAGGGGCACCGACCCATGGCAGGGATCGCGGTGAGTTCGTCTCTCCCGCCTCCCCTGTTCCTGGATCGGCTCTCCAGTGAGCACCTCGCCTGCGCGTCCATAGTTATCAACGATGTGGACTGCTACTTCATCAGCGTCTACTTCCAGTTTGGCGAGGCTGTGGACGCCTACGTTGCTGAACTCGCCGCGGCCCTTGACGCTCTTCGGGGTCGGCCGGTAGTGGTAGCGGGCGATTTTAATGCCCGCTCCCCGTCCTGGCACGACGACGGCAACCTGGACCGCCTGGACAGGGTCGCGAAGGGAAGAGCCGAGGCTGTCGAGGAGCTGATAGCGACCTATGGGTTGCATATTGTCAACTCCCCCGGGCAGCCCCGGACCTTCTGTGGCCCCGGCGGGTCCAGCAATGTGGATTTGACGCTGTGCTCCCCTGGATTCGCCCGGGAGCTGATGAACTGGACCGTCCACGAATCGTCGTCTTCCTCAGACCATAGACTAGTGACCTTCGACATTGGCCGCCGTGTGAATCCCCCGTCCCCCTCGGAATGGGCGTACCGCACCTCGGATGTGGACTGGGACCGCTTTGGGGAGTCCCTCTGTGAGAGGCTCTCCCGGTTCCCGTCCCCTCACTCCAATTCGGCCGAGGCACTTAGTGTTGCACTTCATGAGGCAGTTGCCTCGGCCTGCGAGTCGGTCCTCGGTCGGAGGAGGCCCTGCGGAGGCTTTACGGCACCGTGGTGGTCTCCGGAAATATCCGACCTTCGCAGGTGCTTCCGGCAAGCGTACCGCCGCATGGGGGAAGCCCGCAGGGGTTCTCTTCCCCCTGAGCGTGTGGAGGTACTTCGGGAGTCCCTGAGATCGGCTCGGAGCGTCTACCACGCCGCCATTAGGCGTGCCAAGACTGATTCCTGGCGTACATGGGTTAGCGAAGTTGGGAATGCAAACCCATGGGACATGAAGAACGTCATCGACAAAGGTGCCAAGCGGGGTGGGAACTACCTCTCTAGCATTGTCGAGGGTACTTCCGCCCCGCTTGACACCGAAGGCACTCTTTCAGTTCTCCTCGGTTCTTTGTGTCCATCGGATCGGAATGACAATGACGATCCCCACCACGCGCAGCTGCGGCGGCTTATTGCCGTAGACTCGCGCGTACCTGATCTGTCAGAGGTAACAGCGGACGAGGTGGGCACCATCATCGGGTCGCTATCGCGCAGAAAGGCACCGGGGATAGACAACTTTACGTCTGATATAGTGAAGCGGGTGTGGGAATTCGCAAGATGGGAGGTGACTGTCCTGATGCAGAAATGCATTAGGGACGGTCATTTCCCATTATGCTGGAAGGCTGGCCTCCTGCGGGTGATTCCCAAAGGTAACGACAAGCCGCGCTCGGATCCGAAAGCGTACAGGCCCATCACGCTCCTTCCCATAATGGGTAAGGTGCTCGAAGTGCTTGTGCGCGAACGGCTGGAAAGGACTCTGTCTCCCCAGAACGAGCGTCAGTTTGGCTTTACCCGAGGGAAAAGCACGGAGGACGCCATCCTGTTTGCGAAGAACTGGGTCCGCAACTATGACGGCCGCTACGTGGTAGGCGTATTTTTGGATATCTCCGGTGCATTCGACAACGCGTGGTGGCCGATGCTCATATGCAAGCTTCGCGCCCGCCTGTGCCCGAACAATTTGTTGAAAGTAGTGAGGAGCTACTTTTCAGACAGATCTGTCACTCTGAGGTACGGCCCGACCAGCGTCACCAAAACCCCGACTATGGGCTGTCCACAGGGGTCAGTGTTGGGTCCTAGCCTTTGGAACATTCTCTTTGATGATTTCCTCGGTCTACCTTACCCGGAGGGGTGCACCGTCAGCGCTTATGCAGACGACGCTCTCCTCCTGGTGGGCGGCAGGAGTCGCGCAGAGGTCGAAAGAAGGGTGGCTGACTCGCTGGACCTGATCCTCGGATGGGGTCAGCGAAACAGACTCACCTTCTCTCCGACGAAAACTCAGGCGCTTCTCCTGAAGGGACATCTTAAGCGGAACCCTGTTATCAGGATGAACGGTCGCCCGGTATCCTTCCCGGCCACCGTTCGATACCTGGGGGTGACGCTTACGGCTTCCCTTTCCTTTCTTTCGCACGCAAAGATTACAGCCGAAAAATCCCGGGATCTATTCTTTGCGCTCCGCGGAGTGAGTCGGGCCGACTGGGGAATTCGTTTCCCGGCGGTCATGACTATCTATAAGGGCGTCTTCGTCCCGCGTGCGACTTATGCCTCACGCGCTTGGACGGAGTCTGCTTTTCCTGAGGCGACGCGTGTCGCGCTGCTGCGCGGACAGCGCATCCCTCTCGTGGCCCTGACCGGGGCGTACAGAACGACGTCCACTCTTGCGTTACCCGTCATCGCTGGCGTTCTGCCGATTGACCTGGAGATTCTGGAGCGTGCAGCCTTGTCGCGGTACCGCCGGGGCGAGCCGGTAGTCCTTCATGGCCTATCGATCGACCCGGTGGCGCACCGAGCTGGGGAGTTTGCCCGCCTGATTCGGGTGGAGTCCTTGCGTGTCTGGCAGGCTAGATGGGCCACGGAGAGTTCAGAGCCAAACTATTTGACTTTGGACTTGCCGATGACCCCCGGTGCGCCTGTGGGTATGGTCGCCAAACTGCGGAACACGTAATTTGGTCTTGCCCAATTCTAGCGGCTGCACGAGAGAAATTGATGGATGCAGTGGGCGCGTGCGTTGGGCGTTCTCCGATTTGGTACCCGGATTTGGTCAGTTGTAGGAGCTGCTTCCAGTCGTTTGGCGAGTTTGTGGGGCTCTGGGTGGCTTCTTGGGAAAGCATGAGGCTTCGGGATACCCCCCAGGGGGTACCCTCTTCCTTGGTGGCGTGATTCGGCGGCTACTTCCAGCCCGAAGTGCCCGTCTTTGTGTCCGTCTCTTTGCGCCCCGAGGGGCGTTTCGTTCTTTGCAGGATCCAGGGATTCCTCCCCCCCGTGGCTGCTCCGAGACCTGCCCACGGACAGCGCGCCTTCACGTTCATTGTTCTGGAGCGTCCTCTAACCCGCTTACCGGCTCCTAAATTTATGATATTGTTGTTTCTTTTCTCGTTAAATTTGTAATATTTTGTAATTTTTTAATTTTTTTTGTACATAAGTTTTATTTTTTGAATAAATGGGTTCTCGGGGCGGTACGGGGGGGGTGGTTTACCCTATTTCACCCCCTGCGCGTTTTACCCTTCTGGTACGCGCAGGGTTGTCGTAGCACGACATCCCGGGCAGACAAGACGACCCTCGTCGTTATAACTGCCCGGGCGGTGGGCGGGGTTTGCTGCCCTCACCTATCGCCTTGAAACTCTTAACATGTTAGTCAGAGTTGTTGGGGAGCTGTTGGGGCCTCCGACTGTTGGGGAGCTAACGGGCCCATGTGGGAGCTAACGGGCCCATGATGAGGTGGCCACGATGACCCATGTGTTCAGGGTCGGTCACACTCACGGGTCAACACCCATCCGGGTGCGAACCTGGGTAGGACACTGGGTCAACCAGTCTCCCCTGGCTACAAACCTCTGGCGCTGACGGTCTGCGCACCGAGCGGCGCAAGCCAATCGATTGTGCTCTCCGACTAACAGTCGGGGGAGTCTGGGAACTGTATTGTTTCCTATAGAGCGGGGGTGGTTGCCTACCTTACGGCGACTGCTCTTGAAATGACCATTGGCCATCCGATCCCGGTTCAGAGTCGGGCAAAGGACGCCTTGGTCCGCGATAGATTCGGTGCACACCTTTTCACCGCTTTGTAAGGGAGAGGACCGCGCAAGCGACCTCGAACTCGGAACGAATCGAGAGACCGGAGAAATCTGGTCACAATTGGAAGCAAGGGCGCGAGGGTCTGCCCGCCAGGTAACACTGGCTATCTCGCGGTAAGGCGTTGGCTTCTTGCGGGTTGTGACGTAGCTGGACGTTGGATTTGTTCTGTCCAAAGTCTTCTACGTTCACTGCAGGGCGATAGAACGAGAAAATCGTTAAAACGTCCTGTGGTGACGGGCTCGCCCGTTGTAGTTGACACCGCAAGTTGTTAGTCAGAGTGCACAATCGGTTGGCTTGCCCCGCACGGTGCGAAGACCATCCAGGAGCGCCAGAGGTTTGATTCCCAGGGGAGGTCCTTCGCCCGAACGTCCTACCCAGGTTCGCACCTCATGCGTGGAGGCCGTCGGATAGGTGTTGACCTGATTCTACACCCAGGACGGGCTCCCGACTAGGCTACTATTCCACGGTCACACCACAGCACAGACACACATTTTACGCATACGCATTCAATTATGAAAGCCCATTCTAAATTTCATCATGACATGGCCACTGCAACCATGGTTGGCTACCGACGAGGGGACTCTCTAATGATCAACTGCACAGAAACAAAATTTTGTGTATGCATTCAATTATGATAGCCCGTTCTAAGTTTCATCACGACAGGGCTGCTGCATCCAGGGTTGGTTTCCAACAAGGGGACACCTCAATGGCAACAGCACAAACACGAAATTCTGTATAGCATTCAGTTATTATAGCCTGTTCTAAGTTCCACTATGACATGGCTGCTGCACTCAGGTTTGGCTCGGGACAAAGCATTTTAATAAAAGCTTGTTTTTAAAATGTGTTGTTACTGTTAAGTTTTTTTTAAATCTCTCTTTTTTCCAGTCCAGTCATATGTCAAGTCATTATTGGCGGTGTGGACGTTTAGTCGTCTCCTTTATACTCCTTTATACTTATAATATACGTACATCTTATACCATTTTATTATATCCCTACGTTATATACTTCTGACATTTTAATACATTTTTATTCAATGTTGATACTTTTATTCAATGTTAGCAATTTCATGTTGAGGCTAGTTATTTGCATTGTGATTTAGTATTAAGCATCATAACAATATTACAAATTGATCACATTAGCGCATTATATGGGGCGTCGTCGTTGTCGGAACAATGCGGCACGGCGGACGGAGACGAAGCGTTCTGTGGGTCGACGTCTTCTTTTCATATTACAAAAGATTATTTCAAAAAGGGTTTGTTTTCGTATCAGTATCCCGGACTATGGGAGCTAATGGGCCCTTGCTGAGTTGGCCACGAAGACCCATTCTGTTCAGGGTTGGTCACACTCACGGGTCAACACCCATCCGGCTGCCTCCACGCATGAAGTGCGAGCCCGGGCAGGACTCAACCTTCCAAAGGAAGGTTGAGTCCGGTGTAAGCCAATTGACTTGCGGTGTAAGCCAATTGACTGTGCACTCTGACTAACAGTCGGGGAAGTCTGGAAGCAGTACTGTTTCCTATAGAGTCGGGGGTGGTTGCGGACCTTACGGCGAGTGCTCTTGAAACGACCATCGGCTACCCGATCCTGGGTGAGCAGCCGGGCAAAGGATGCCGTGGTCTGCGATAGATTCGGTATACACCGTTTCACCGCTTCGTAAGGGAGAGGACCGCGCAAGCGACCTCGAACTCGTAACCAATCGAGAGTCTAGAGTCATTTGGTCGCAATTGGAAGTAAGGGCGTGAGTGTAAGCCCGCTGGGCAACCCACCTAGTTATCTCGCGGTTAAGGCGTTGGCCTCTTACGGGCATGTGGAGGAGCTTGACGGTGGATTGTTTTGTCCAAGTCTTCCGCGTTTACTTCACGGGAGAGAGGACGACTAATCGTTAAAACTTCCTGCGGTGACGGGTTCGCCCGTTGTAGTTGACAACTCTATATATCCCGGACTATTTCAATTAAAACTGCAGAATGGTAACGATATTAAAAAATCATTACGTCTTCATTTTTGTTTATGTTTTATTTAGCTAATTTTATTTAACTGCAATACATATCGCAAGAAATCACCTTTCATTCATGTTTACGGTGAAAGAATGTGTAACATGTTTCTGTTTATTATTAAATTAAACCATTTTACAATCAAAAAAATATTCCTACTTTTTATCGTTTGCATTGTATTATGAGAATGTTAAAAAAGATATGACACATCCAGTATCTGCAAACAAGTCCTGATAAATTTCAAACCGAAATCAAAGAAGCTGTTCTATGTAGTGGACTGGCTTAACCATTATATTTAAGATCTTGCCATTATATTTAAAACACACATTATTTAATACTGCCCAAGAAACTTCAATTAAAAATTGAACTCAATGGTAAGCTGTATAAAAATGTCAAAAAGCTATATTGCTTGGTGTATAACAGATGAACACATAAACTGGAAATTTCACATTGACCCCATCAATAAATCAATAAGCTTAGTAAATGTACACTAATTTTAACAATACTGCATTATGTAACTCTCCGAAAATAGGCCATCGATATTAATAGAATTTCTTGAATGCTGTAAATTTTTAAAAAAATAACAGACATATGTACACTAAAATGCGAAGGGCTTACTTGGATAGACAGAAATATGCATAAAATACCTAGTGTTAGAACAGAAAACAATAAAAGATGACAGTATTTTTCAATTGTTTAATACTACAATGGCATACCATCAACTTGGATTGTCAACTATGGCGGTTGAACCCGTCACCTCAGAAAGTTTTAACGATAGTGATCGATCTATCTTCCGTAAGGTGAGCTTAGGCCTTAGATGACTTAGAGACAATACAAATCTACCATCTAGCTAAGCCAACATGCCCGTCAGATGCCAACGCCTTACGGAGAGGCACTGGGAAAGGTAGCAAGCGGGCAGCCACGCTCCCTGACTACCAATTTTGGAATTAACCATATCTGCTTCTGGAATTAACCATCACGATACCTCCAACCATCAGGATAACCCGGTTGGTTACGGGGACGAAGTCACTTGCGCGACTTCTACCTGCAGTATATTCAGCGGTAATTCAGTTTGAATTTATCGTGGACCAAAGGCATCTTTTGAATTCAGGATCAAGTAGCCAATTGGTCATTTTAAGAGTGTTTGACATGTCAACATCCACCCCCGCTGCTTATGAGACGGTATATTTCCATAGTCTCCACACTCCTTCACTAATAATTAGTCCAGAGTGCACAACCGTTTGGCTGACGCCGCACGGTGCGCAAACCATCCAGTAGCGCCGGAGGGCAATCCCCTTAGAGGAACCAATCCACCAGCGTGAGGCCTGAGACACGAGAGTCCTTCCCGGGGTAGTCTCTCACACAAGGAGGCTGCTGAATGGGAGCTGAATCGTGAGTTGGGCCGACACGAGAACCCGTTGGATCTTACAATCTAAGCTGCACTAAACCATTCTTACCTGGCATACCATCAGTCCTTTATAAAAAACTCTTTAATATTAATGTTAACCTTAACTATCAGCGTCTAATACCATATATAATCAATGACGGTACGAACAATCCTCGCTACAAATCTATTTTATCGAGCGGATATTTCCCGTAATCCCGATAATGTTGCTACCGTAGAAACCGTGCAAATAACGCGCCAAATAAACACAATTACTCTAAGAGGAAATAAAGAACGAGCCTTTTGTTTGCCTGTGCAAAGGGGTTTTAACGAAATCGCGATGGAGAAATCCTCCGGCGATTCGGTTTGCCATTGAATCCATTCACCAAACATGTTCTATTTATATAATCTTATAAGAGAGTATTCTACCCCTTTTTATTGTTAGTTAATTGTTTATACTTCATACGTCCTCAGGATACGGAAGTCAACCTTGGGAAGTATTTTCCTGTTTCCTGCCGTTTTTTTTCCCACTGGCCACTTTGAACTTTGATAACATCGGGTTGGGATCAATTCAAATCCATGTTACTCCTGTTTAAGAGGCCGTGTACGAAATCGATGTGGGCCGTGATACCTCTATAATCAATGGTATAATATAACTATAGGTAGGTAGGATTTTCGGAGCCAAAGAGATACGTCCACCCTTTGGAAGCGCTCGGCGGGGACTAGCTGACTTGAGGCGTGAATCGTATCATAGGCGAGTATCATAACGCGAGAAT
Source organism: Micropterix aruncella (assembly GCA_944548615.1). Lineage (NCBI taxonomy): Eukaryota > Metazoa > Arthropoda > Insecta > Lepidoptera > Micropterigidae > Micropterix > Micropterix aruncella. The sequence goes on along the minus strand of OX155957.1, from coordinate 19,106,946 downwards.
TAGATTGTTTTAAAAGACTTTATTGCCAATTTTAATTAATGTTTTGCCTTTTTTTTGAGGAAATGGATTGATATTGAACTAAAGTTTATTTCTGTTGTTTTTATTTTATGAACGAGAGATCAAAAAAAACGCCAAAATCAAAGCAATTCTTCGCCCATTTTCTAAAAAAATTGACATGGTTAAATATTTTTTTTATCAACAATTTTATATGAAAGTAGTAAAAAGTGATTCACTTATTATATAGAGTACTTTCACAACAATACATTATAATTTTTTCATACCGTTTAGATGTCGAAACGATTCGTAAATATGTTATATTCTAAACCTCTTACAGCAAAAAATCACAAACAGTCGCCGGTTTAAGGTCAATTAATCAAAATTCTATAATAATTTTCAAAAAAGTAGCTCACTCATTAGACAAAATTATAAATGATCTTTTATGTTGTGCAATAAAACTTATAGAAATACAGTATTTTAACCTTAAATTCACGTCTGCAAAATTACGTAAATTCACGAAATGCGCAAAATTTCGTGTCCGGCCTCTTAATACCAGTTATCCATTTGTATTCTGTTTATTATTGCTTGGATATATTCGTTAGTGCAATCATGGAAATATCGAAAATTCGCGTTATTACACGACTGCCCAAAAAAGACGTGTTACGTGTTCAGGATTCATCTATGTATGTTTTCTGTTTGCTCATTCCGCCATAACTTCTAAACACTTTTAACACCGATTTTTAGAAGTGTATCGAATTGTTATAATCGTTTTGTCCTCCTGAGTGTCATAGAGTACGTGCCTCGACCCCTTGCTCCCCGTGTTACGCTATGCGTGCGTACATTCCATATTTGACAGTTTAGTTTTTTTTTCGTTCTTCCTCTTTGCGGCCATCAGGAATATATCCGGTAGGCCTTATAACGAAGAGAAATATTTGGAATATTAATTTAGCAAAATATGTTATACAGAGTGTTTAATTATTACACTCCACAAAATATTACCGATTTTTAAATAACCGTTTCTGGTTTTTATTAATTTATTTCAATCCAAAATTTTGGAAAATTATAAAACTTTGCAATTGCACTCGGGAAAACTCCGGTATATATCTATGCTTTTTTATTCCACCATAACTTCTAAACGCTTGAACCGATTTAGATGTGTGTGATATTGTTAAAATCGTTATGTAATTCCGAGTGTCACAGGGTACCTAAACTGTTCAAATGTAGAAAATACTTGTCTAAATGTAGAATAAATTAACATAAATATATCGTGTTTGGTGTCAAATTAAATTTCTAATTAAGTTCATTCCAGAAATATATATCTATCTCTTTTTTAAATAATAACTATATACGAAGAGGAGACGTGAACTTAAAGTGGTATACATTATGACACTCGATACCTCTACTCTGATTTCTATTGGTCATGAGAGCTCGAACTCACCTTGCTATGGTCTTTCGCTACGATAAGAGCTGTAAGGGGAGCTTCCCCTGTCATGAGGGCATAACCTGGAATAAACACTAATAACATGGCAGCGGTGACCTCACTCAGCTGCTGGGTTGAAATATACCTATGTTTCTTGTAGACCAACTAGGTAAACCATAGCCTCAACTTCAAATTTATCTCATCTTGTACTAGTTTAAAGTCTAGTATGCAAAATGTTTATATTCGTTATATTTAAACTCCGAAAATATGACCATGTGTCGGAATAAATATAGGATGAGTTTTAATTTACTGGCATCCTTGAAGGGGTGGATCAGCAAGAGCAGGTAAGCAACTTTTGATTAAAAAAATGTCGGAAAATAAAAAATAAAAAGTTTGTTTTTTTTTTAATTTGATTTTTTTTCTTTTTTAAATAGTTCAAAAAGCGCTGAGTACGATGAGCCATCTAGCGGTAGGTAAAATACTGCTCATATTGTTTATTAGCGATATTTTCTCTACCGATAGATGGCGCAGCCCGCTCAAAAGCTAGCAAACTTATATCTAACAGTCAAATACTTTAGATTTTCAAATAAAAAAAGCCTAAAACTATTTTTTTTTCCCATTTTTTTAATGAAGCGTTGCTTAGTTGCTCGTACTGTTTCACCAACATGGATGATGCCGGTTAATAAAAATCCCGCTGTAGAAACCTTCTTCAATGGTCTTGGATCTGAAATCACATTTTCTCTCTTACTGGCCTTGGCTCTTCTTCTGTTCATGCAGCCCGTCTATCAAGCCAGCTCCCTTCAGATATCAGTGCTAAGACGCTTTCTAACTTTAAAGAGTTATTGAAAAGGTATTACTTTCTATTCCCTCCTTTTAATCTTCTGTTCATCGCATCGCAGAATAAAAATAAAATTCTAAAAATAAAGTAATAGGTGATGTCATAACATTGTTAACTAAATATTGTTTAGATGCCACCCGACAATTCTCTCCATCGTAACAATTGATTGTCTGTAAAATATTGTTTACTTATAAGTACGATTTATATGATTAAAATAGAGAGTTTCCTTTTATTAGATTTGTCCTAATAAGTTAGGTATATCCATTTCTCCATATCTTTTTTATCAAAATTAAATTTAGCTACTAATATTGCACATAAATTGAAATAAAGAACATTATTTTAGAAATATACTCTAATAGGTTATGCAATTAGTTGCTATAATATACAATGAAGAAAATATCACATGTAATGTGAAACTTGGTTTGTAAACTTGGTTTGTAAAGCGTATGTATAACGGTTAATTTAAAAATAATATTGTATATTTATATAAATTATTATGTATATATTAATAGTATATCATATCATATTTTTATTTATATTAGTTCATATTTTTTAGAAGTGATTTTATAACTGTATTTGTATATTTTATTAAATTATTGGTATGTTTATACCATATATCATTTATTATTTATTGATATCGTATTTACGTATATGTGTATTTGCCATATTGTATTTCCTACAATGTATTATTCGTACAAATTTAGTGTTTTGACTTGTATTATAATGTTATTTATTCATAATTATATATTATTCAATCTTGAAATAATCATTTTAAACAATTAAATTAATTAAGTACATTCATTTATTATAAATATAAAAAGTTTTTTCACGTTAATTAGGCTAATTGTTACATAAGTTGTATTACTTATTTTAATTACTCTGACCCTTATTTTAATTACTAGATACGGGAGAGTTTAGTCCTAGTTAGGTGGGTAATGAGCATTAGCTGCATTTCGGTGTTCAATTTTTCCGAGTTACTTATAACATTGATAACAATGGGGCTAAATGTACAAATATGAAATGAATAAAGTATAAGAATAAACTTTAAAAAAATGTATATGTAATATTTTGTACATGTAGTAGCCATTGTATTATGTTTTGAATAAATTTTGTATATGTTTTGTATATGGTTATATAAATTTGCAATATATTTATATTTTGTACATGTTTGTATAATTTGTATACAAATTTTGTATAATTTTGTATATGTTTTGCATAAATTTTCTATATTGTAGTAGGTATATTTATGCAAAATATCACAGAAAAATATATGTCACTTGTTTTAATCACCCTATTATATTTTCATGCACGATTATATACATCACGATTTAAACTCATATCGAGGCATCCTGAAAATCGGACAAACTGAAGATGTACCCTTTGGCAAGTGACCTAGCTAGGTTTTGTACAATAGTGTATTTAAACCTAGTAATAATTACACTAATTAATGTTATAACTTTCAATATAATAAATCTTTTATATTGATGTAAATAAATAAACTTATTATAGTTATGATTATACGGACACTCTCAGACAAGGGTTCTAAGAATGGCAGAAAGTGCAAAAGGTAAAACCGCTTACCGTTCACAGCTCCGGTGTCAGGTGCCCGGGCCGAATATGAGTAAGCCTCTGGCTGTTTGCAAACTCTAAGCTCTCTCGGACATTATAACGTACTGTGGCCGTTTAACTAATGAAGTTATCGAAGCACCAGGAAGTAACTATTATGCATTTATAATCGTTTTAGTCACAGGCGTAGGACGAAATATGAATATAATGACAATGGGCCCGATTGCGTTTCTTTGAGAACTAGGAACGGAATTAGTTCATGTCAGCGATACAGGGAAATACATTAGAGCGGAATATAATAAATTAAAAGTAGAAAAGGATCTTTAAAAACAAGCTTTACTGTCCACTAGGGAGATATAGTAGCAATCTCCCGGGTCCATATTCAGACCCTCGTCTTCATGTGTAATGGAATGTAATATGACAACAAAATGAACGAGCCTAATCTCGACTATCTTAGTACTTTCCATCAGGGAGTTCCATTGGCAATCTTCCGGCTCCATATTCAGACCCTCATCATCAAAAAAATGTTCTAACCTAAAATCAGATTTTTGTGTCAGAGCCGCACTTAAGAGGCTAAAGAGCCGCATGCGGCTCCGGAGCCGCACTTTACCGATCACTGTACTAAACCAATCGTTCAAACAAAGATGAGCTTGAAAACATATTTTCAGTATTTCGTCAAAGCTTTTTCTTCATGCAAAACTTTTTAGAAGTCACAGCATAAATTCATTGATTAGACCACCTAAATCAGCTAATTGTGAACCTGATCTTGACATAGTAATTGACATAGAACACACAAGGGACGAACCAGACATAAAATAAAGCCTCATCTAGCTAATCAAAAGCCCAATATTTTAATCATTCTTACCACAAGCACTAAAATATTTATTGACATTGAATCGATAGCTTGTAGCTCAGTCATAACTTTAAATATCGCTCAGTTACATATCTCAGGATATTTAGCGAAAAATTATTTTATAAAAAAAAAATCACAGTGAAAGTTGCCATAAAAACTGATCACTGAAAACCACTCAACAGATAACAGGCAGTTACTAATTTAAAGTAAAAAGTAAGGTAGATTAAATTTAAATAAAACTCTTTTCTTAGTCTGCTCTTCAGAACTTTTTATTCAATTCACTACTAGATGATTATTTAATCATCTGAAAAAAACTATTACAAAATATATTACGAAAAATTTAAGAAATTATTGACAGATGTTACTATTACAAATATTGACGAAAATCTGTTAACTTACGAAGAAACATGCAAAGAGCACATTCAACTCGTGATTCAGATTTTAGTTATTTCTAAAATTTAAAAAAAAATAGTTTAAATAAATAATTATTCATAAATATATTCAAAATATTATAAAAAGGAGACTACGCTATTTACAACATTTTTAATGCGGGCGTTTGTTACTGAGTAAATATCTGAATACTCAAAATTTGGACACAAAATCGCTTTTCCTCGATAGCCAATGCTGAAATAAAAAAAGTGATAGAGAATTTTCAACTCGTTTTTTGTGTACAATAATCTTAATAATAACTCTACAGCAGCATCTAATATTAATAATAACTCTACAGCAAAAAGTGGTTTTCGTAGTTTTAAGACCAGTAAAGGGTTTAAGCCAATGAAAAGAGACTATTAAAACGGCTATAATCTTAAAACAAAATAAAAAATAAAAACCCCTACACATACGCCGTTTTTAGGGTGAGCATAATTTTGAAATGTGAAGCAGTGTTTTAAAAAAATAGCTTTTGCAAACCCAATTCCGTGCACCTATGACTTCCTGAAAGGTTAAATTTTAAGCTTGAAAATTGCGTGTTTTTATGCGCAAAATTTTACGAAAAATTATTAAAATTCCAAAAATCAACGGTCTTAATCATCGTCAGAGATTAATCATTTTTATAACCATTGATTATATAGTTAATCAATTCTATTATTATAACAAATAAAAAAGGTGGACTGATTTCAACCACAATAATTTCTACTCTTACCATGACCAAATGATGCCTACATGCCAAATTTCAGCTCAATCGGATGAAGAGTTTAGACGCTATCGTGGAGGAATACACACAGACACACAGATAGACTTCAGTCTGGACATGGTCTTAATCTTCTCGCGGGGGGGGGGGGGGGTAAATAATTTGTAGCGCGTTCACAATACTTACCCTGTCTGAAAAGAAATTAAAAAATAGCCTTTTCGTTGAGAATATTGTTGAAAAAATGTTATCCCAAAATTCCAATACTATTTATTTTAACCTGACCCTCCCGTTCGTAGGATATAAATGTTGCCCAGCCCTTCAGTTACAATTTGTCAGTACAAGCAATAACAGGAGGGAAATTCTGGAAACGCTGGATAATCCTCGCTGAGCCTAACGATGTCCATAACCATTCGTAATGGCTCATCTACAACACAAAAAGACTCCCCTTGCTTCGCTGCTAAATTAAGTAATGACCCACTGCGGTTCACAGAGTTGTCATGCGTCGGTGAAACAACACGAAAAATAATTTTACCATACAAAAAAATAATTTATATAATTAACTTTATACATTTCATATATGTACTTTATACATTTCTCAAACTTTTTAACTAATTAAAAAAAATTGAGAAAAGTAAAAGTAAATACAACCAAATCAAGACCAGATAAAAATACGAATGAGTAGTAATAATAACATAAAATAAACAAAATTTAACACAAGTAACCTCGCAATTTTCTTAAAAAATCCGATTAAAATATTTTCGCAGGCGAACAGGATGAGAGGGGCCCGGGGTTTACCCAGGCGGTACGAGAGCACGCCAATTTTTTAAATGACTGTATACACGAAGGTGACCGCTTTAGGCGCTATGTCCGCTTTAGGCCTCCTTTCCCTACATATCCTATTCATGTTGCAAAACGTGCTCAACAATCTCCCGTAACCATCTAATTTAAACTATAACATCGCCCTGCTAAGAAGTCACGATCACATATAGTTATAGCAGCCTGGGGTGACGGGTTCGCCTATTATAGTCGACACCGCCTAGCTGCTAGGAAGTCATGGCCTTCTACTCTGTACATGTCTGAATAACAATATTGATATCCCTAACCATAAAACACTCATTTCTATTCTCACGCTTTATCTATTCATACAGCTCAATTATGGAACCAGCCAATTATGGAACAGCTCAATTATGGAACCTCCAAACATCCGAGGCGTTCAATCACCCTCTAAGTTTAGGTTTCTTTTGAAAAAAGTATTTCCTTTTCAGCAAATGTACCACTTTTGACTTTCCTATCCTTATTTGCTTTATTTGTGACTTGTATTTGCTTTATGATGATGTATAAATTTAAAATCTTGTATTTTAACTATGTTTTTCTTATTTAATTTAATTCAATTTTGATTTGAATGTTATTGAACTACCCGATAACTCTCTCAATACCGTTATTGTTGGCTGCAGGAAATTACCTTAGTGTGATAAGCTCGCAATTGTTCAATAAACTTATTCAATAAAGACTTATTCGTTTTATTAATAATATTAATGACTTCGTCTAGCTGTGTAAGATTGTATTTTTAGATGACAAATATTAAAATTTACGCGTGCATTGTCAGGCAAGATGACAAGCAAGATGTCAGGCAAGATGTCAGGAAATGACTCATTTTATGGGTTGTAAAAAATGTAACTTTTTTTAAATAATGTTTTTATTTTAAAAAGTACATTGACAACAGATTTCATTCAATTGGTATTTTAAAATTAAATCTTCAAAATGGAACCATTGGAAATGAATTATTGAAGACATTCTCTGATGTGCTTGACACACCACGTCACGCCTCAACGCCAGGGAGTAACCAACCTGCCAGGGAATATTTCCCTCAAAACTCCAAGAAAATGTCGAGATCTGTGATCCATGGTTCCAAACAGCTGGAGTCACGTTTCTTCTATCTCACTTCCATCCAACTGAGAGACGTGGGGGAGAGACGGCCGGGCCACACGATTGGGTGCGGCGGGGGCGCGGCGCCTGAGCACCCTGCGGCGGTCTACATACAAATATCCGTGGTATGCCACAGGGTGCGTTCCGGCGCCGCACCACAAGCATAGGCGAAAGCTTTGCGGTGCGGCGCCGCACCGCATCGTGTGGCCCAGACCCTTACCTCCCAACGAAACGGTCTTTGCGTCACTCTATCGGCGATGTGTTGTTCCCCGAGCAAGGACCCGATGCTCATCGTTCCATCACAGCTACTAAAATTATATGAGCCTCATCCCGATCTACTATATGAGTCTACTGATCTACTATATGATCTAATTATATGAGCCTCTAACCTCCACCAGATGCCTTGCTTGCAGTGCTCTCCCGCAATGTGATAGTTTGAAATCGAAGACTATCGCGGTTGTTTGACATTATAAATAGGATAGAAAACGAATTTACCGCGTGAAATTTGTAGGGTCCTACAAATTTCACGCGGTAAATTCGTTTTCTATCCTATTTATAATGTGATAGTTATTTCCGCCCACCCTATCTAACGCTCGACCTGCATACTTAGTAATATCACCACTGCAAGTATGACACAAACGTCAAGAATCACCATAGCTGAAAAATAACCCCAAGAATCGTCCGACGCATTGAATAGGAGACGGTACCGAGAATTGCACTTAATATGACCAAATCAAGTCACGCATTTCACTACTTGACTTGCATTATTCGACTTCTCACTAGGCGTCGTCTCGCCTCTCCTGGCCTAGTGCGATCATATATTTAACAGAACATTTATTAACCGACTTCAAAGAAAGGAGGAGGTAATCAATTCGGTTGTATAGTTGTTTTTAATGTTTGTTACTTCAGAACTGCCATTTATGAACTGATTTGATTTTTTTTATTTGAAAGAATACACTTGCAGATTGGTCCCAATTTTATCCAAATCCTGTTCTGATGATGGGATCCATGAGAAATTGAGGGAACTCCTCAAATATTATCATATGAAGTTGAAAGTGTGCATGTTGATTCAATTCCGATGACAATGTATTTTTATTTATGGTAAGCATGACCTGATTCTACACCCTGGGTTGCGTCCGGACGAGATGACTCCTTAACGGTCAACAGCACAGACACGAAATTTTGTATTTGCATTCAATTTAGACAGCCCGTTCTAAGTTTCACCAAGACAAGACCGCAGCACCCAGGGTTGGCTTCCAACGAGGGAACACCTCAACGGTAAACAACACAGACACAAAATTTTGCAAACGCATCAATTATGATAGCCCGATCTAACTATCACCATGACATGGCTGCTGCACTTATAAAAAAAATGGAGTCGGTCGGAATTTAAATATTATTACTAGTACGATTGATCTCAATTATGAGCGTTTTCTGAGTTATATCCTATTAAATATGGTTAATTACCTGAAATCCGCTAGGGTACCTAACACATTCAGGCATTGTATTTTTAATAACTGTTTAAACGGAAACCGTCACAGAATACCCGAAACGATAAAGTACATAAGCTGTGCGAGTACAAACTACATATTTCAAAGAATGCGCGAGTTTGTCAGCAGTATACAGATGGGAAATACTGGGATATGATGTTTGAAAACTGTAATGTGTCTCATGATTTTATTGCCGCTCTGTTTACTGACGTATTTAATATGCTAAGGTCAGCTGTCCAACATGGTGTGCCCGGTGTCCGTACATAATAATAATTATGATCCGAAATGTATCATAGGGTAAGTTGACGTAGTCATAAATATTCTAGATAAATAGATCTTTCCAATGGTAAATACGTTATTGTTCCTGGAGAGGTGGGCCCAGCGCCCATACATTTTTGCCTGTTGTCCTTTCATAAAATTCTAACATCTACCGTGTTATAGTTTAAGCACTCGCATATGGAATCACACGTTATAACTACAACAATGATAGCAGACCTTGTAAGTAGACTTGTTCGGAATCACTGTAGAATTCAATAATCTTACCTAACAAACTAAAAATCTAATAAGAATCTTGTATATTCTAAATTCGTGGAAATAAAATGACATGGCAACACTATCGCTACCCAAAGTGGCGGTAATCAGAGGTTAATGGCTCGGCAAGTCAAGTATCGTCGACGGTTAATGAAGGGTTAAAGGTAGCCTAACCTTTGCCATAATTATTTCTCCTTTTATCAAACTTAGCATCGAATTAACAAGATGAAAGCCCCAAAATTTAAAGCCAATTAACCACAGTTAAACATATCTTTATTGGTATTGACATCTTTTAGAGTTTATATAATAATATGATACGCGTGCTCCATATAAACATGCTTATTATATTAAATATATTTTTGTCACAATTATATACAGTGCAATTAAGTAATATTTTATGATTTTATGAGTATATTTTGTTAAATATAAATTAGTTAGATATTGTAATTTAAAAATATATATTACAAAGCAATCTGCATAATATTATAACGAACATCGATTAATTTATGATTTCTTAAAGTTAACAATAAAAACGAAATATTTTTTTATCATAAATAAATAATATACATATTGTAATAGTACTTCAGTATCCTGTACACGTCATTTGTGCAGTTAGTGACAAATGAGACTAATATTTTATCTAATAATATTATCTATAATTTTTCTATAAATATTAACTGTGAAAAATGGTATAATATTTCGATGTTAAAGGTCAAAGTTTAATATGCACTATTAAAAGAAAATTGGTCTTTCGAGAAGATTCTTTGTAATGTCAAAAATACACAATATTTTGGTCTTTTCAATTTCTTTGTTAGTACTAATAAATTAGGGGAAAATATTATTATGTTTAGTTACATTTAAAGCTGTGATATTTGGACATATTATGGTGTGATATATGAATCGATATGATGAAAGCTTTTGATATAACAAGCCAAAACTAGCTTCAGTGGATATGTTATTCTTCCCGCTATTGATATGAATCTACAAACGAAAATGATTGGCTGAACGCAAAAATGTTCCAAAATTTAAAAAAATATGTAGGGTTTATATCCTATTTGCTAGGTTATTTATATAATAATCATAGCATGAATCAGTTTCTAACAAGGAACTACGTACCTAAAGATCACAAACATCAATTCGGAGTAATATCTACAAAATATTTTCTTCTATTTAAAGCCTATTTACCGTTTTCAATTTGAAAATGAAAATTTTGTTTTTTCTCTTGGTCGAATTTCATACCAAAACTAAAAATCAATTAAAGCAATCCCACCTACTTACATACTATTTTTTTTATTTGATAAATGTGTATCATACAATTAATAGTGCTTTAATAGCGACATTTATAATATTGATTGATTATATACGGTATCAAGAAAGACATGTTTATATATATATATGTATATATATATATTATATATATATATATATATATATATATATATATATATATATATATATATATATATATATATATATATATATATATATATATATATATATATATATATATATATATATATATATATATATATATATATATATATATATATATATATATATATATATATATATATATATATATATATATATATATATATATATATATATATATATATATATATATATATATATATATATATATTTATATATATATATATATATATATATATATATTTCGCTAAATAATGAAAGAACTAACACCTAATATATAATTTTATACTACCAATTTTAAATTTGAATAATGGTAGAAGCACCTTCTAATTTCTATTCAATATCTTTATTTCTATTCAATATGCGAAAAAGCATCTGCGTTTCCAAAAATAAATTCTCATACATTTCAATTTTTGATTGATCCGATGGATGGCAGTTAAGAAGGAAAATAAATCAGTCATAATATTATCCGTAGTAAAATAAATAATATTCACTAAAATAATGACGTTATTGAATACATGGATAAATATGTGTAAATAACGCAATATGTATATGTTTGTATTTATATAGTAATATGAAAATATTTCATGCATGTGCAATTTAACATTTTAGCGTATACACGTCGAATACAAAGAAATATAAAATATGCATCTATAAAACTACTTAATATATACAAAAATATTGACCGTAATATTTTTATTTTAATTAAACATAATTTCCGCAAGTAAAGTGATGAATTTAGTAATAAATTTCTTCCGTAGTCAGGTTGAAGTGTACATGTTTCAGACACTGGTTACTTGAATTCTTATCAATGTTCCTTTTGAAGGATACGTTGAAACGTTTCTGGAGTAAGCGGCTGCTGGTTGATGGTCCTGGTCTTCCGCGGCCACTTCTCACAAAGAACAGCCACAATCATGGCTCCGTGACTCCGCTGCACTCCATCGTGTTGTTGACGTTCTTGTGCCACATTTCCAGCACAACGCTTCTTCTGTGCTACTTGAAGCGAGCTGGTCCGAGCCATGGGCAGCCGATGACCTGACAGCATGCCAGCACCACGACCAGCATAACCTGAACAGAAAACATGTTTATTTGGTTTTCATCAAAACATACCTTAAAGCAGGGGTCTTCAACCTTTTTGAGGCCAAGGGCCGACAATACTTTGATTTTGGTTCGGCGGACCCCAACACAAACAAAATATTCCAATATAAACTTAAGTAATTGAAGAACAATAATCGTTGAAGTTATTTATTATAGAATTTTACCAACAAAAAATATTTTAATTAAATTCAATCAATGATATATTTGACATTGTTTAGTCTTAACTATTTTATCAATATCTACCCCTATGGTGGTCGTTGCAATTCTCAAACTGGTCTTAAGGTTGCAAGTTGCAACGTGTTTTCTATTCAACTCTCATTAACTCACTGAGCGAGCGAACGAAACGAGTGTGTCCGTCGCAACCCGCCGTAGTAGTTAAACTGCGGGCGGACGCGGGCGCGAGCGGGCCGCCAAGAACGCCACCGCGGGTCGCGGGTTGAAGACCATGCCTTAAAGACTCATCGGAGGACATCAAAACTTACGGTCTGCAGTTCACTTCGCACGACTGTACAACATGCGATTTGACGCAACTGCGTAGCGTCTCAAATACGCAATGCCGTGAGAATTTGCAGGAATCCGTCGTGGAGATCGTATCGCAAGCGAAACATATAGACTTTGCAATCGCCCAGTCAAATTAGATAAAAAAATTGCAATCGAGTGGAAAAAAAAGTTTTTTGGTACCTACAGTAAATCATTAAAAATCTCTGGTGGATAGGGAATGAATGGTGGAGGAGCGGTTTAAATGTGGTTCTCAATGTTTTTGGATATATCTCAGTAACTTTATACCTTAGCAATTCCACATAAAAAAGTAAAGTGCATAAAATTTTATATTTTCACCAGCTGAAAAGGGGTGATTGTAATACGTAATTTGTATCTTTTTATGAATAAAGACTACTTTAAAAAATAATCTAAAAGAGGCTAACAATTTAACGAAAAAGGCCTTTCTTAATGTTATTTTATTTACGACCGAATCTTTAAAAAAAACCTTCAAGCAAAGTCATATCTCATTCATATTTTGCTAGGGAGCCTGTGTTAGTGACTGTAAAATTGAATTTGATAATTTGCACTTATGACTAAAAATCTTCATATACAAACCCTTCGGTGCGACGGTGCAGGCCCGATTTTTCGCCGATTGCCCGCACCGAGTTTATTCATTTATAGTCCAAGGGACAGCGACAAAAAACTCCGATAGTTTTGGAAAATCTGATACTTCAGATCGACAGTATTTTGGCAATTGATGCCAGGGTATATGTTTAGAAGTTTGTATATGTTTACAGAATCGAGGTAGGACGTATACTGAAGGTTAATTCCAGACGGAGATATCCTTCCAAACTGGTAGTCAGGGGGCGAGGCTACCCGCCGGGTACCTTTTCCGGTGCCTCGCCGTAAGGCGTTGGCCTCTGACGGGCAGGTGGCGTAGCTAGACTGTGAATGATTTTCGTCCTAAGTTTTCTGCGCTCACCTCACGGGAGACAGAACGATCAATATCGTTAAAACTACCTGAGGTGAAGGGTTCACCTTTTGTACTTGACTTGCTATAGTTAGCGAATTTACCGCCCTTGGACGTATCACAATATATTATAACTAGTGAGATACAATCTACTATAAGTAATAGGTAGTTATTACAAGCTTTTTGCATGATTCTATATTGAGTATCTTACCTATTTTGAAGACAAATAGAAAATCTAATAGTACAATAGTTTTGTAAAAGCTAATACTTTTAGATCAGACAGTATTTTGACCATAGTATGCTAAGGTAGACTCAGCAGGCCAGACTGCGGGACACCTGGCGCTGGCGTACTAGGAAAGGTGTAATTTTAATGAGTACCCCTAAAGTGCTTTGGAAAAGCTGAAAATGTATTAGTAGATAAAGGTTGCAATAAAGAACTTGAAACATATAGTCATACTGATTCATAATCGAACGCGTAGCGTCAACATCTCCATACATGTCAAGTCTATGACGCGTCGGTTGTGCCGCGTCGCAATGACGCTATATGATGGACGAGCAGTCTCACCATACGTTTCGAGTTCTTGAACTCGAGTTCGAGTTCTTAGTTCCTGTAACTGTACCCGATGACTTGAAGCTGAATACTCACCATTAATCCAGTGATGAAATATACTATGCATAGATGCACAAGGGAGAACGTGTACAGTGTCTTGTGACACCATTTATTAGGCTCGAATAGTGTGGGCTCGTAGTCCGGCCATTTTATACGTAGTATCCAGTAGTTTCCCAGTGAGAACCAAGCGATCAGGAACATAGTAAGGCATATCGAGGCTATCCTGGATCCTATCGAGGCTGTGGGTGCTACGGCGCCGCCGACGGAGCGCGTACCCAACTGCTGCCACAAGACCCAGGCCATCTTCACGCAGCCTACGCTTCCGCCGACCACCATATAGACTGGAATGTGTGGCTCTCGTGGGCAGTCGCGTAGGTATTGCACACCTGTGAACAAGGAAAAGATTTTTTTCAAATTATGTGTCAATGGCAGGTAACAGACCTCAAAATCGAGAGAGATAAATCTACGTTAGTTGCAATAATTGGTTGATTGACTGGAATATATTGTTTATCTAGCAATAAGTCCGCCATTGTACCTTATTTCTTTATTGCGCAATAAAGAGATTTTTCATTTCATATCAATAATTCGAATCATTCCAATAGTTCACATGGCCGAGAGACAAGCGTTCTGGCCACGCAAAACGAAGTAGGAGCAAATTAGAGTTGTCAACTACAACGGGCGAACCCGTCACCTCAGGAAGTTTTAATGATTCAGTATTCAGTATTTAATGTATTCATTCAGAATATACAATAAAAGCATTAATTATCAATTAAAGCTAATTATCCCATATTAGAATTCGTCAGTTGCTAGTAATATATTAATATATGTAGAAGCAGAAATATTAATTTGACAATAGCGTTGACAAAAGTCGGCTTTACACGGGAGACAAATAAAATTGTAAAAAAATAGAGCCGAATCCATGTACATGAGTATACATATAAAATAGATTATAATTATAAGAATATTAATAGTCATCTTAGACACTCTATACAAAAAATAATCACGCAATAGAAAGTATCAAAACAAAATTGGAAAAAACAACGTATGTCAGGTATGTTACGTTAAACATTGTATCCTACATATTAAATATTAATTTCATAATATTATTATTCAACAATAAAAACTATAATGAGGTACCTGAAAGTTACATATTAATGGTATTCCCATTTGAAAGAATTGGCACGCTCGAAAAAATTAGCCAGTTTATAGAAAGCATGTGTGGATTGCAGCTTTTGTATAATAAATCTTTTGAACGCCTTTGTTTCCATCTTTCTTGTGAAGAGGATTGATCTTTCTATCTCCCGTGAAGTGAACGCAGAAGACTTGGACAAAACAGTTTAACGTCAAGCTCCGCCACATGCCCGTAAGAGGCCAACGCCTTATCCGAGAGATAACCAGGTATGTTACCCAGCGGGCTTACACTCACGCCCTTACTTCCAATTGCGACCAGATTACTCCGGGCTCTCGACTGGTTACGAGTTCGAGGTCTCTTGCGCGGTCCTCTCCCTTACGAAGCGGTGAAACGGTGTAACCTAAATCTATCGCGGAACACGGTGTCCTTTGCCCGGCTCTTCACGCGGGTAGCCGATGGTCGTTTCAAGAGCAGTCGCCGTAAGGTCTGCAACCACCCCCGCTCTATAGGAAACAGTACTGCTTTCAGACTCCCCCGACTGTTAGTCAGAATGCACAATCGATTAGCTTACGCCGCACGGTGGGCAGACCGTCCAGGAGCGCCAGAAGGTTGACTCCTACGGGAAACTAGCCCTAAGGCCAGAGTCCTGCTTAGGTTCGCACTTCATGCATGGAGGCCGCCGGATGGGTGTTGACCCGTGAGTGTGACCAACCCTGAACAAAATGGGTCTTCGTAGCCACCTCAACAAGGACCCATTAGCTCCCAACGAAGTAGGAGCAGTACATAAAATCCAAAGCGGCATCAAGGTCAGTGGTATCAACATTATCATTTAAAGGTACGTCAAAGGTTCTATAAAAATAGACAGCAGTGCGGAAGAACTCCAGCCTACAATATCACTAGTTTTAGTGATGAACTGAACATCACAAAAGCCAAATACTTAATAGTCAACCTATAAAAACCCATCAAAGACGCCTCGCGGGTGTGTCATTTACTTGTATGTAAAAGCCGCGCCAGATACCCCGGTCCCTCGCCTATTGTGTTCTGTTGGGCGAGGGACCGAGGTATCTGGTACTGAAACCAAAAAGGGGTAGATATCCTAATTCTTCAATGGATTTCAATCCCTTTTTAGTTTCATTACATTAGTGTAATAAATATACAATACGATCTCAGCATGTGGGCAAGGGACCGAGAAATCTGGAGCGGCCGATACCTTGGATATAATGCTTAAGATAACTAGGATATGCAATGAAAAACTTGAGGGTGGCTTTCTTTAAAATAGATATAGATAGAGAAAACAGGTGATGATCAAGGAATTCCTTCCCAGTATCTCGGGGTCTCGGGTTAGGCCTCTGCCGGACTTCTTGCGGAGCTGGATCAGTATATTGTCTTTGTAAGAGCCTATGCGACTCATTTTAGGGTGACAATAGTCGTTATAAAATCCTGAGGTGTAGGGAACGCCAGCAGCAATGAACAAACTACAACTGTCAGCACACTACATATTACAGACGACGCTTTCTCGCGCGCAAGCAGACCTTGTTCCCTTCTAAGAACACAAGATCAGAGCAGTTACCACTATATATATTGCCCAGGACATCTACATCATTTGGACATCTCCGAGATTATTAAAAGTTTTAGGAAAACATTTCGATATATCAAGACTGACACAGGTGATTCTTAAAAAATTGCCTCATTCAGTGGTTAATTGTTAAAGGAAGAAATGAGACTGAATGATATGCCAAAAAAGAAACACAATTATACATATACAATTTACACACCATCATTTCTCTGGCAATATAAATTACCTTTAAACTCTTACTATGTATACAAAAATGAATTCATATTTTTATATTTATTACGATTTTTTTTTGTATTTAGATTTATTTTAAAATTATTTTTGACCACTTTTATTATTTAATGATTATTTAGATTTTTTATAAACATTATTTTGTTTGTTTATAATTGTTATCTATATCTATTTTTAATTATTTTGCTAAAACTACATTTTTCACACTACATTTTAAATTTATATAAAATTGGCGTCTTTCTTGAAAAAAAGTGGCTTAGTTAGGAGTGATGAATATTCACTGTGTTTGAATGATTCTTATATATTTTGTAGGATGACAATAAAAAACATCCAACAATTTTTATTTCGTCAATCTGCCATTTCGATCAAAAGTATTCTTAAAATCGCTTCATATTGCTTATTGAATGTTTGCCCTCTGCAACTTGAAGGAATTTCCAATTCGATTTCCAAGGCAAATAAAATAGTCGACATTACTTCAAACGTTTGTTTTTCCCACTTGGCTCGCTATCGAATAGCCATTTCAAGGATTTTAATGTCAAACTCATAAACCGTTCTTTGCTCACCCATTATGATGCTTTTTACACGACTCCCCAACAAAAAGGAGTGTTATGTGTTCAGGATTCATCTATATATGTTTTCCGTTTTTTTATTATACCATAATTTTTAAACGCACTAACTAATTTAGAACTACGTGGTATTGTAGGAATCGTTGTCATCCTGTCATAGGGTACCTTAACTATCCAAGTATCAAGTAAAAAGTTGTCCAAATGTCCAAATCACCAAATGTCAATAAATTAACATAACTATATCGCGTTTAGTATCGAATGGAGGTTCTAATCGAGAACATTCCGAAAATATATATGTATATATACGTATAACTACATAAACCAGAAATATTTCATAAAAAAACTTAATAAAAATATTTTGTAGTAGTTTGGAGTCCCCAGTATGCTGTTCACGTAGATAGGATTGAGAGGGTACAAAAGAAATATTTAAAATCATTAGACTTTCGGACAGGTAGTCTCTGCACCGACTACGCAGAGAGAGTAACAACACACAAAATGCATTTTCTGTATTCAAGACGAAAATTCTTAGACAGCATTTTCTTATATAAAATTATTCATAACCACATCAATTCTGCACCCCTTTTGAAAAAAATCTTTTTAAAATCCCGCGGTCTTCCTCCTCACGTTCAAAAGATACTTTCTATATTCCCTCTTTTCATTCAAACTACGCAAAAAATACCTTCTTCAGACGCTCTTGCATGTGTTATAATGAAGTTTTGAAAAACATAGATATATTCTCAGTGTCATTAATTACATTTAGGAAACAATTGAGTGATTTGTTGTTACATTAGTTTTAGTTTACAGCTAATCATTTAGGTACTCTTACTAAATGAAAATAGTTCGATCCGACTAGAAATTTACATTGTTGTGGCTACATTTACAAGTTTTGTTAAAATTAATGGTAATGTAGGTCTATTGTTTAAGTTTATTTGTTAAAACAATTGTTTATGACTGTTTTTACCTAAATAAAAAAATAAAAAAATATATATAAATATTTATAAATGCATTAGTCTACTTTTTGTAACGGCAGTCGTGTATCTTATTCCTTTTAATACATTTACTTGTCAGTAATGTAGGGTCTGAAATGCTTCGTTCAAGCACGCCTTCAGGAATCGCACGTTAGTTTGTTTCTACTCCTTATTGTGATTTTTCGCAATGGGCATACGACAATCTCTTACCGAAAAATTCAACCACTTAGGAAGTCATGGTCTTCCACTTCGTTCCAGCCAGAATAGTAAAATTGAGACTCCTATTTCAAATTCTTCTCCTTTTACATATTCCTTCACCGTTCATGCAGCTAGACTATGGAACAAGCTCCCGTTAAATATCAGAAACGCACCAACGGTTTCTACTTTTCAAGTGTCTCTGAAAAAGCATTATATGTCCCTAAATTCCTAGTTATCCTAAGTCTAATCCTATCCTCTCCTATCCTTCGCTCCTTGCGAATATTCTCCAAGCCACAATATATATATTTTTTTTAATAATGGCATTATTGTTATTTTGTTGTAATAAATAATGTAATTGTAATAATGTATAAGTTTATTAAGCTATTGCATAGCTTTTATCGCGGGCCTAGCCCAGCGCGGCGACCGAATGAAGAAATTTCTTAACGAAAATTAATGATTTTAAACTGATAATTAGGTCTAAACGAGTACTGCTTACGATTCGAAAAAAATATATGTTGAACAAGAACATTTTCCTAATATTCTTAGCTTTGAATATTTTAGATTTTGTTTATATTACATAGTTTAATTAATTTGTGAAATTAGGTCTAACCGAACACAAAAACGACTACTACGCAAATACTATCTGGCGTATTATTATGAAACCTGCACCATTTTAAAGATAATTTAATTATCTATCTTTTTATTTACGATTTTTTTCGAATAGTCAAAGAATAAAAGAATAATATCCGGTTTTGTTGCTTTATTGAATAACATTCGTGCGCGGCGCTCTATCGGAATTATTCCGAATCATTTGATTCAGCAGCTCCATAGGATTCGGAATAATTTCAACGTTTACCGATAGAGCGCAGTTATCTGATATCATAAATAAATTGAATTAATACAGTATGACCGCGGCCACTGTTACGGTAGGATTCTGACATTGTGTTCCGAAAGAAGACGAAATAAATTACGTTATTAAAAAAACAAAATTGCCAGGAAATCAAAATTTTTACAACATAAACGCCGTATACTGGAGAAAAATAGATTATTAAGGTAAGTAACGTGTATTATTACGTGTATATTATTACCATTTCTCTGCTCTGACGTTCCTTGCCTGACGTCACATTGGGGTGACTAGACGAATAGGCTTCGTGCAACAAGTTAACTAATTAACAGTTATAAAATAAAATACGTCATTTATTTCATAAACTGACGTGATTACTGTTAGATCAAACTTGAATATCGATTTTGAAAATCGATTTAGGGTCGATTTCAATATGAAACCTGCGGGTAAAAATACCTACACATAAGTATAAGTTGAACCGTCGATTTGCTAAATTCATTCATAAAGCGACAAAATTTCATTCGTGATTTTCGTAGTATGACGTAAATTATACTTTGGTTGGAGGGGGTTGTATTTGTGGCAATAAGATCATTTTGTGGTTTTTAGCCAAAAATCTAGTAGTAATCATAATAATTCTACTTATAACATAGTCAGGCCCATATCTGACTCACTGACTGACTGTAACGCTGTGGGTAGACAGTCTTTTTAAGCTATTGCATAGCTTTTATCGCGGGCCTGCCAGCGCGGCGACCGAATGAAGAAATTTCTTAACGAAAATGAATGATTTTAAACTGATAATTACGTCTGAACGAGTACTGCTTACGATTCGAAAAAAATATATGTTAAACAAGAACATTTTCCTAATATTCTTAGCTTTGAATATTTTAGATTTTGTTTATATTACATAGTGTAATTAATGTGTGAAATTAGGTCTAACCGAACACAAAAACGACTACTACGCAAATACTATCTGGCGTATTATTATGAAACCTGCACCATTTTAAATATAATTGAATTATCTATCTTTTTATCTACGATTTTTTTCGAATAATCCGTTTTTTTTGCTTTATCGAATAAAAAATTCGTGCGCGGCGCTCTATCGGAAGACGTTTAAATTATTCCGAATCGGAATAATTTCAACGTTTTCCGATAAAGCGCAGTTATCTGATATCAGAAAAAATAAAATAAATAAATAATTATAATTGCATAAGTTGTTAAAAATGCTATGCAATAGCTTTACCGCGGCAGTCCCCGGGTGCCACACGTATTTTTTTAAATTTGTCAGTTTTTAAACCTTCTTTTCTTTTCTAATTTCTACTACTTCTAATTTCGAACTTGGAATGCTATTTCGAATTTCGAACCTGAAATTGTACTTCGGATTTCAAACTTGAAATTGTGCTTCGAATTTTGAACTTGACATTCTACTTCGAATTTCGAACTTGATATTCTACTTCGAATTTCGAACTTGAAATTCTACGTCGAATTTTGAACTTGACATTTTACTTCGAATTTCGAACTTGATATTTTACTTCGAATTTCGAACTTGACATTCTACTTCGAATTTCGAACTTAACATTTTACTTCGAATTTCGAACTTGACATTCTACTTCGAATTTCGAACTTGAAATTCTACGTCGAATTTCGAACTTGACATTTTACTTCGAATTTCGAACTTCATATTTTACTTCGAATTTTGAACTTGAAATTCTACGTCGAATTTCGAACTTGATATTTTACTTCGAATTTCGAACTTGACATTCTACTTCGAATTTCGAACTTAATATTTTACTTCGAATTTCGAACTTGACATTCTACTTCGAATTTCGAACTTGAAATTCTACGTCGAATTTCGAACTTGACATTTTACTTCGAATTTCGAACTTGACATTCTACTTCAAATTTCGAACTTGCAATCCTACGTCGAATTTCGAACTTGACATTTTACTTCGAATTTCGAACTTAATATTCATTCTACTTCAAATTTCGAACTTGACATTTTGACATTTGAAATTCGGAATTTCGATTAAATTTCGATAATATCGGAATTCGAATTAAAATTTCGAAATTTTGTATTGTGCTTTGAATTTCGAACTTGACATTCTACTTCTTTTTTCACAGGAAAAGACTAAAATTGGACAGTAATGAAGAGAATGTCGTGCAATGTAGAGCTGTTGAAAATATAGAAAATGTAACGCTACAAGAAAATCAATTTCACAGCCAACAACTTCAAATTTATGAACAGCGTAATGAATGCATTACTCCCGAAGTTATTCTATACAGGAACACAGGAATTCCTGGCGATGGTAATTGTCTGTTCCACTCGCTCATACATAAGTGTTTTGCAACTTCAAATTGAGACTTGGGCCTTGAGAAATCAGTTACGCGATTCACCCTATTTAAACTCCTGCCACAATCCGCAAGAAGCATATAACAACATTCTATCAAGCACTAATGATTACGGAGATTTGGATTGTTTGTACTTATTTTCAAAAATGTACAATCAAAATGTTTGTGTACATTATTGTTTTTACAACATAACTACAACGAATCAAGACACTATCTTTTGTCATTTTAAAGCGAATGATACACAAAACTGGATTCATCTTCATCTTCGTGAACAACATTTCACACCTTTTTATGAAGTATCAGATTTATTGGAGACAATACAAGATGCTACCCAAAATGAAGCCCATGTTGATGCCAATATTCAACTATTGCGTGACAATTATAATGAAGATCCTACCGAAGATAACCATAACAATCATGAAAATGAAATTGAGATTGATAGAGACAATCGAATTGGTGAAAAAATTATGGATTTTATTGTTGATGGTACTATTCCAGTTTACACAAATTATCATAAACACAGTACAAGTCATATTGATTTTTATAAAGACTTTACGAGTAATTCATTTGGTCATTCTTGTATTATTTGCGACAGAACATGGTGGAAAAGTGACTTGAAAATGTCGACCAGTAAACATGAAAGTATTTTGAAAACAATACTGCAGGTAATCTTAATTATATAGTTTTTAAGCTATTGCATAGCTTTTATCGCGGGTCTGCCAGCGCGGCGACCGAATGAAGAAATTTCTTAACGAAATTTAATGATTTT
Organism: Micropterix aruncella; assembly: GCA_944548615.1. NCBI lineage: Eukaryota > Metazoa > Arthropoda > Insecta > Lepidoptera > Micropterigidae > Micropterix > Micropterix aruncella. Next base: position 19,083,980 of record OX155957.1, on the reverse strand, counting down.
AAACTGATAATTACGTCTAAACGAGTAGGTACTGCTTACTATTCGAAAAAAATATATGTTAAACAAGAACGTTTTCCTAATATTCTTAGCTTTGAATATTTTAGATTTTGTTTATATTACATAGTGTAATTAATTTGTGAAATTGGGTCTAACTGAACACAAAAACGACTACTACGCAAATACTATCTGGCGTATTATTATGAAACCTGCACCATTTTAAAGATAATTTAATTATCTATCTTTTTATCTACGATTTTTTTCGAATAGTCAAAGAATAATTAATATCCGTTTTTTTTGCTTTATTGAATAAAATTCGTGCGCGGCGCTCTATCGGAAGACGTTTAAATTATTCCGAATCATTTGCTTCCGCAGCCGCAAATGATTCGGAATAATTTCAACGTTTTCCGATAGAGCGCAGTTATCTGATATCAGAAAAAATAAAATAAATAAATAAATATAATTGCATAAGTTGTTAAAAATGCTATGCAATAGCTTTACCGCGGTAGTCCCCGAGTGCCACACGTATTTTTTTTTGTTTATTTTGCTCTACTAGCACCTTAATTCTTACACTTCCACGAAGGTTGGCTGTAAGATGGCTGTACTTTACATTACATTTACATATCCGAACACCTATCTCAGCGTACGAAATACCTATTCATGGCCGCAAGAAAATTTTCTAAAGATAATAAGTTTTCATTCTGTTGGTGCAAAGGTGGCAGCATTTATCTAAAAAAAGAAGAAGGAGCTAAAATATTTCGTATCCGAAGTGAAGAAATGCTCGCCCATATCATCTAATTATTGGCTTTCGTTTCTCTTAAAACTATATACGGAAAAACTCTATTTTATGTTAAATGTTAAACTTTATTATACAGCTATTACTTTAAAGAAGACATTATTCTATCCAATTATTCTTATATTTTTCACTGTATTATTATGTTGTCAAAATGTTGTTATATATATACTTATAAGTGTGTATTTTGTCACATATTTGGTGAGTATTTATTATAAATATATACGACTTATACTCACAATTTTTATATCTCACAAATTCAGCCTTTACAAGTATTCTACTATACACGTATTTTCAAGTACACCAACGCAATTTGCCATTATTTTACCTTCCTTGCTAGATAACTATGTTTTACTAGATGCTCATACCAGGCACAAATATTTATCAAAATGAATGATCTGGCCTATTCGTTAGATGAACTTCAGCAAATTACTTGCGAGGTATTCGACTGCTTGGAGATGTGCAAAAAATGTATTAAAAATATCAAAGGCATTAATATCCTCACTATGAATATTCGGAGTATAAATAAAAACTTTTCCGATTTTCTACTGCTTTTGCATAGTTTCGACTACCTTTTCGACGTTTTAATATTGACCGAATGCTGGATTAATGATATGTACACTCCAAAAATCATAAACGGGTTCACTTCTTATTTTTCTAATGGCATTAGGTTACAGAATGATGGCGTAATTATCTATGTAAAATCTAAACTGCAGGGGGTAGTAACGGAAAAAACGGTTGACGAATCCAACTGCCTTCATCTGCTGCTAGATGGACGCATTAACATATTCGCAATATATAGATCTCCGAGTTATCCTAATTTAACACGTTTTTTGCTATCATTAGATAGGCTATTAGAATTGTATACTAGTGAGTCTAATCTCATCGTAACCGCAGACTTAAATATAAATATCATAAATGATAAACACCGGCAAGCAGATGACTATCTGGACATGATGGCTCACCATGGTCTTTACTCCGCTATTGATAAGCCAACCAGAATTGATGGGTGCCATATTAGCTGTATTGACCATTTCATGGTAAAGTCGAAACTTCAGGTGAAATCTTTTATTTATGAAGCATGTATTACTGACCACTTTGCCATTGGTATATGTATATCTAAAAACATGAATAAAACTTTAAAGAAAAATATTATCAAAAAAATAACTAATAAAGAACTCTTTTTAGAAACAATTAAAGCTATGGATTGGAATCCAGTTCTTCAAAATTGCAATACTAACTTAGCAGCTGAACTTTTCCTGAATAACATTACCCTTGCCATTAAACTTGCGTCTACAGAAAAAAATACAAAAATTAGTCGATCGAAAATTAAAATCAAACCCTGGATAACGGATAGACTATTGTCATGTCTTAGGAAACGTGATAAAATTCATAAAATGATAAGATGCAATCCTAATGACATACAACTCCTAACTTATTATAAAAAATACCGTCATATATGTAAAAGGCTCATTGAAAAGACAAAGGAAAATTACTACAAAGAAAAGCTTAAGGAAGTAAATGGAGATCCAAAAAAAACATGGAACATTATCAAGGACATAGCTTATGGTAAAAGTGAACAGAGACCAATACACTCAATTAAAATTAACAACGAAGTAAAAACGATTGATCAACATCCTAAAGAAACCTTAAATTACATCAATAAATATTTTGTCACTATTGGAGAAAACCTAGCAGGCCATATTCTTAAGAATCTGAATAGTACTGAGACCGCGTTGGCGGACGCCATCGATATTACGCAGAAAAAACCGTCTTTATTTAAATTCACTCCAACTAATATTGACGAGGTCAGTAAAACAATTAGAAGCTTAAAATCTAACTGTGCTCCTGGTTATGATGGAATCGATGGAGATTTGCTTAAGATTGCTATTGACTACGTCTCAGAGCCCATAGCTCACATAATAAACCAAAGCTTTATTACGGGTGTCTTTCCGAATTGCCTTAAATCAGCCAAGGTACGGCCTATACATAAATCAGGGAGCACTGACAGTATTACCAACTATAGACCAATCTCCTTGCTAAGTATCACCTCGAAAATTATAGAAAAAATTGCTAAATCTCGGCTTGTATCATATATTGAGTCGGCAAAATTGCTCTCCAACAATCAGTACGGCTTTAGGCAGGGTCGAGGAACCAACGATGCGATTAATTCTGTAATTGAATATATAGCAAAAAACATCGATAATGGCAAGAAACCCATCGCTACGTTCCTCGACTTGTCTAAGGCATTTGATACTGTATGTCATAACATTTTACAACGTAAACTATTGAGTTACGGCATAACTGGCAAGGAGAATCAGTGGTTCAAAAATTACCTAGAGGACAGATCGCAGATCACGGTAATCGATGGAATCGAAAGTGATAATGCAAAAGTTCGATATGGCGTTCCCCAAGGCAGTGTCCTCGGCCCGGTCCTCTTCCTATTGTACGTCAACGAGATATGTGACCTGCCACTCGGGGACAACACACGGATCGTCTCTTTTGCAGATGACACTGTCCTGCTGACGGTAGCCAATTCATGGAAAGAAGCTTTCGAAAAATCGCAGATGAATCTAGACATTGTGAAAGGTTGGCTAGATAGACACGTGCTGACGCTGAATGCTTCAAAGACTAAAATGGTCTCATTTGGATTGCGATCAGACGTTACAACAAGCGAATTCCAACTAAAGGTTCACTCTATCAACTGCTCTAAGCCACCCAACTGCGCCTGCCCGATCGTTCATAAAGTAGGCGAGATTAGGTATCTTGGTTTGACCATTGATTCCAAGTTAACCTGGAAGAACCAACTAAATGAACTTACATCACGCACTCGAAAGTTAGTATACGTCTTTCGTGAGCTACGTAATATTCTGGAAAAACAGACGTTAAAAATTGTGTACACGGCGCTTTGCCAAAGCTTATGGATGCACGGTATCATTGCATGGGGGGCCTGTACGAAACAAGTACTTGAACCACTGGTTAAAGCCCAGAAATTATTATTGAGGGTTACTTACAGAAAACATCCCCGCCATGACTCTGACCTGCTGTTCAGCGAAGCAAGTGTTTTGGATATTCGTCAGTTGTTCGTGAAACAATGCCTAATACATTTTTACAAGACCTTAGAGAAACGTTCCCGAAGCCAGCAGCAAAGACCAACTAGAATGGCTGAAGGGACGAACTATGTAATTCCTCACGTACATACAACCTTTGCCCAAAGACAGTTGTATTTCATCGCCCCAAAAATTTTTAATACTTTAGAAGAGTCAGTAAAAAATGTTCAAAATATACAACAATTTAAGATAAAAGTAAAAAAATGGCTCCTTTACGAAGTAGGTCGTACAAAGACTGAAAATGAATTGCTTCATACAATAATTTAAAATATGTGTGTGTGTGTGTATTATTATATATGTATGTATATATGTTTGTATGTGTATATGTGTATATACGTATGTTACTAACCCTTTATTATATATATTTGTATTAATATGTTTACTATTTTATGCCATTTTATTTCTTAATTTTCTTTTTTTCAGTTATTTTCTTATATTTTATTTCTTTATTCATTATCTTAGTGTTAGTATTGAAAGTAGTCTATTAGTCAGTACTACTCAAACGTCACTACTACTCCAAAAACAAAGGCTATATATTTCGTATGCCCAGATACAGGCTGTTCGGTCTAGTTGGGCATTCGTCTAGAATGATCGTATGGGATGTATTCATTTTCTTATTACTTATATAAATAATTACAAATCATATCTGTACGATCTCACTGTTAACTCTATACCAAGTTGTAACAAATAAAATAAAATAAAATAAAATAAATAATAAACTTTAGTAAATAAGTCTGCCAATAGTATGTTTCTTTAAAATGTGCAATAAAGAATTTCTCACTATCTTACAACCAACCCGACTATGAATTGTTTATATGTATGTTGGCGTGTAATATATGTGTGCATCTTGTTATTGCATTGGATCGACAGAATTGAAATGCAATTCCGTCAATTTTACCCCAACGAAAAATGGTGATCCGCCTGGGAATCAAACCCAGAAACTTAAAATGGAAGATCGGGCAACCTAGCCAATATATCAATCACCAGGCAATCGAGGTCGACTGTAAAAAAAATTAAATCAGATAATTGTATCAAAACCCCCTACGAGTTGCACGCCCCTTACTTACATAACTAACACATTTATGCATATACAACCATGGTTTATTATTCTAATTGAAAATTGTAATCAAGCGAAACGGGCGTGGGTGCCGTAATAATAATTATTCTATTAGTATTTAGTCAAATCCGCCGTGAAATTGGAAATCTGACAACATAATGAAGTAGTGCGAGTAATGGTATTCGCCATTGCGGCATACGCTTAAAACGTTGTTAATACTTAGCTTTGTATGTTATAGTATGGCACTATATACATGATAGGTATTCGTCTTTATTTAAAGCGTCTACAGATTGGCACAGCGCAGTCAATTCGTATGAAACTGCCACGCAAAGAAAAGCAATTTTATCAAATAGCATGTATACGCCAGTTGACAACAAAGACCGTAAACTATAGTGCAGCAAGTATATGTGTATGCATTTTTTTTATTTTTCAAATACAACTGCTATCTTAAGCCACCTCACAACCTCGGCGGAGTTGACGTCAAACAACTTTTAAAAAATAGTCAAGGATTGATTTTCTAGCTCCGAAGCTTTACAACAAACTGACAATGGACGTACAAACGACCGACGTACCTTACGCTACATTTAGAAGAGTGGTGGCAACTTGGCTTTCAAATAAATCTAGGGAAGACTGTGAAGAATTATTGAGGTCTCGAGTGTGATCATGCTATATATATTATAACTCTATTTTATATACTATCATATTATATGTATTAATTTATATATAATATAAATATATATATGTTATATAATATTATATTTATATATAATATATAAGAATATTTATGTATGGTATATATCATATTTATATGTGTTTGTATCTAATATATAATAAATAATAATTATTTTATATAACTTAGTAGATTGTCATATATTTTAATTTATTTTATATAATTTTATTGATGTTTTTAATTTTAACTTTAATTTTAAATTGTATTCACGTATTAGATAAGACTTACCCTCTCGTCTCAAAATAAATTACCGATGTTAGTACCACCTCAACACAGGTTCATACCTAGTGAGGTGGTAAACCGATATGTCAAAAATATGAATTTTCTTTCTATGGTAGGTATAATATGTACACTTATTATAAAATGTTTTTGTGTTAGGATAAGGATTTTTTTATGTAAATTGTAACTGGAATAAGGAAATAAATAAATGTTTTTAAAAAATGTTTAATTGAATGTCAGTGAGTGTACTATACGGCAACGGCTCAGAGAAGCTTTCCTGACGACACATACGGAGTTTCCCTGACGGAGCACCCGAAATACGATTCCCAGTTTCCCTTGGAATTGTACTTCGGGCGCTCCTCGACGGCTTGCTTCGTTAGCCAATCGACTGTGCATTCTGTCAAATTCTGGGAGCGGCTTGTTTCCTATAGAGCGGGGGTGGCTGTTAACCTTGTGGCAGTCTCTCTCAAAACGACCAGTTGGCTACCAGATATCGGGTGAACAACCGTGCAAAAGACGCCGTGGTCCGCTATTGATTCCGTAGACAGCGAATCCTCGCTACACAATGGAGAGGACCGCGCAAGCGACCTCGAACCAGTAGCCAGTCGGGAGGCCGGAGAAATCTGGCTGTAACCAAGCGCGAATGACCGCCCGCTGGTTGCAAACCAGGTTTCTCGCGGTAAGGCGTTGGCTTCTTACGGGCGAGTGGCGTGTAGACAGGGGACTATTTTCGTCCCAAGTCTTCTACGCTCACCTCGCGGGAGACAGAACGCTCAAATATCGTTAAAACTTCCTGAGGTGACGGGTTCACCCGTTGTAGTTGACAGCTCCTGTTGACGACACATACGCCAGCAACTGGGCCTTAACTCACCAGGGCTCATCGGGTTGCCCGATTGCGGTTTGTTAGGGACACGTAAATTGGACATTGGAACAGTGGAAGAAGTGCTGATCACCGACGAAAGCAGAATAATTCTCCATTGTTTCGACGGTCGCTAATGTACCGACGACCGGAGAGAGACACTCATCGGAGAGATGAGTCATGGAGGAGGCTCCGTTATGTTCTTGGCGGGTTTTTCTTTCGACTCATAGTCCGGTTCGGTTTTTACTGAAAACCGCAATTTAACTTCTGAGAGATTACATTAGAGAGGTTTATAAAGAACACGTCGTCCCTTTTGCGGGTTTTATTGGGGAAAACTCCTGTTCTTGCAATATTATGCTCGCCCATACGCTGGTGGTTCTGTCACTCCGTAATTTCGGTAGGTCAACGTGCAAGGAATGGGATGGCCCACTGAGCCCGTATTGAAAACCGATCGAGCACGGCCTAAAAAGACGAGTGCAAAGTCGTAGGTTTGCTCCATACAACATCCGCGAACTGAAAGCGGCCATACTTAACGAATAGGATGAAATTTCTCAGGAAAAAAAAAACTCTTAAAGTTTTTTTAATATTGTTGTGAATCCGTGATAAAAAGGAGAGGGAGAAATACTCCTGATCAGCTAAAAACGATCAACTTAACGAAAATTAAAGTTTTCGTTTTGTTAAAAACAGTGTTTCTTTACGTCTTTCATAAAAACTTGCTAGCAACTGCTAATCCTTGGTATTTTTTCTTTGCTTCAGATATTTTACAATAAATGCCATCTTTAAAAATATAGCGGTTTTGATTGAACTATTTCCAATACAATTTTTTCAGGTAGCTCGTTTTTATAAACACAATAATAAGGTAGCATGCCGGACGTTTCGGATTTCGTTACGCCTTTCTCAGCGGCTAGGAGAACACTGCCTTGCGCATCTGTCACCTGCATTTACCATCAATTCTTCAGTGATCACAGTGGGGATAATAAGCAGGAATATATTTTCAAATTAATAAATAAGGTACGTGTAATTAATAGTTTAATAAAAAATAAAATATATTTTGAAAAAAATCGGCACAAGACTCTTCCAGCAAGTAGCCAAGGACTTATTTAATTTGTATATTAATTTCATAAATAAGGAGTATTATTAGTTGGTAAAAAAACCTGTTTATATATTCGACTAAACGCAATAAAAATTTAAATTTTGAGCGCGCGTCATCTCATTCTATTTAAAATCAAACTGCAAACGCGGGTCGCCGTGAGCCTACGAATTCGAATTTCCAGCGATCCACGCACCGCAAGCGTCGCCGCTATTAAAGGCCTTACTATTTAATGAATGTATGGCGTTTTAAATATTAGTGTCGCTTGTATAGGAGATATTCCTACCAAAATGTTCACAATGTGATTTCGGCCCAACTAGGCACTTATGTACTGAATTTCACGTTTGTAAGTCCAATATTTCGATATTGAAGTATGACACCCTGGTAGACCGAATTCAACGCGTTTGGGCGCTATCGTGGAGGAATATACAAACACATACACACATACTGTCTTCTATCTGGAAATGGTCTTAATCGTCCCAGGTGGAGGGGGGAGGGACGGGGGTCAAAATATATATTTCCGTCTTCACCTAAAAAAAAAAATGCGCCACCATATTACTTTCTCTAACCGTTAGTTGACCGTGAAAGTAATAAATTATAATGATAAATAAATAATCAAATGATGATCAGAATGGCAAACGGTGGTGAGAGAGAATTATAAATATAATATACATATAATTATAATATATCAAATATATTACAAAGACTCCAAGTGACAAAATCCCCAAGTTGTCAACGAGTATTGACAGCCTCCGCAGAAAGGTCTGTATGTATGTGTGTGTGAGAGAGGAGCTTTTTTGATAATTATTTCCATTAATTTGTTAGTTTATTTTGTTTGATTTATTTAATATTAAGTGTATACATATTGTTCGTGAGACTAATAAATAAAATAAAATACAAACAGAGCTGCTATGGAATTCACCGACCGGAGTCGGGCCCATCATAATACTATTATTATAATTTTGGGGGTGAGCGGTGGATTCCGGCTTAACGACTGGCTGTGATAGGCTTAGAACAGCTGTCTTACCACATGTGAGCTTGCACTTTACCACCCATTCACTCCCCCTTCGAAGCCATAGAATTTGAGATGAGGAAATCGCGGTTTTAGATATTTTTTTCTAGGAAAGTGTTAATTATTTTTCTGGAAAGACCAAGATCTTTAAAGAGGTGAAGCAGAGATTTGGCTAGCAGGCCACGAGCGCCAACTTCCACCGCGTGAAGATGAACAGTGAAGCCGTTCCGGGTGACGGCATTTGCGAGATCATGATGTTAATTTAATTTTTACTCGAGGTATTTTGGGATATTTGATTCCCATGGAACAGTTAATTCTACAATAAGGGCCACCTTCTGAGATAGAGAGTAAAGAGTTATATCTGGACGGAAGGCTGTGACATCCGAGACTTTCATATACAGTTTGTACTGCTTAGAGACCGAATCGACCTCCAGAATCCAATCTGAAGCTTTGACGATTATTGAGAAAGATTTTGTAGTTAAATATTTTTTGCCTTTAGAGCCATCCCGCACAAACTTTATTGGGGTTTGGGGGGTAATGTCAGACCCTTGTTGGCACAAGGCACTGAGAGGCTAATTACCTCACGTATAACAGAAGGGACTTTGTCTTGGCGGTAATTGTACCGTACTTGATCTAAGGCCACCTTGTAGCCAGCTAGAATATGTCTAGCTGTGCAAGGGGTATTGCTACTAAGGACACATGGACAATCTTTGGCTTAGCTATAACGAGCGCGGTTACTGGATCTTTTATATTTTTAGAATTATTAATTATAAATATAATGGTTTATAATTGTTATTTTTATTTTAGCTGTTATAATTTTATAATGAATGTTTTTTATGTAAATTACGCAGAAAATATTTCAACCACAAAATATTTTTAGTAACATACCGTGACATCAATAAAGACTACTAATTACTGGTAGTGGTATTATTTCATTTCCTATCAATGCACCTTATGTTACGTTAGAATTAGATTGGTTTGTCGCATCTAAATGTAACTAAATTCTGTCTGCTGTCTTCATTTGGTATGTCTGTAGTTCATATTATTTGGAAGTTCTATCTAGATATATACGTATATACTTATATATCTGAACTCAACATCGTAGGTGGAAGTTACTATGAATACGGAGGCACCTACCTAAGACCATTGTTAAAGAACGAATTGTTCTCTGCAATAATACCCACATAATTAGAACGATGTAAGGGATTCTAATTAGGAAAGGAACGCTAATTGGAAACATAGTCATCTAGTCTAATGTATCTTTAGAAATCATATATTACTAGTATTATAGGTAGGTAATATTAAATTTGATCATGGCTTTACAATACAGAAATTTAAAAATACAGTCAAATCAGGTAATTTTGGACCACTTTTTATAGGTCATCTCCACCATTTTTTATATGTCGAATGTCTTTATATGTCTAATATATTTATATGTCTTTATATGATGATTTTTTATGTCTGATGATATTTATATGTCGTCTCTACCATTTTTGGACCAGTTTTATGTCATCTCTATCTATTTAATTTCTACACAGTATTATTTAAAGAATAGTGCATAAGTAATCTCATAAGAACCCAGTATGAATTCACTATTTTACTGGAACCAAGTTTGCAATAGTGTTTATTTGTATTAAAATTACTCCTCGACCGCTAAATGATAGTGCAATACTTGATTAAATACAACAACTTGAGTTGTCGACTACAACGGGCGAGCCCGTCACCACAGGAAGTTTTAACGATTAGTCGTTCTATTGACCTGCAGTGAGCGTAGAAGACTTTGGACAAAACAATCCAGCGTCTAGCTACGCCACAACCCGTAAGAGACCAACGCCTTACCGCGAGATAGCCAGGAATGCTACCTGGCGGGCGACACTCGCGCCCTTTTTTCCGGTCTCCCAGATTTCTCCGGTCTCTCGATTGGTTCCGAGTTCGAGGTCGCTTGCGCGGTCCTCTCCCTTACGAAGCGGTGAAAAGGTGAATACCGAATCTATCGCGGACCATGGCGTCCTTTGCCCGCCTCTTACCCGGGATCTGATGGCCAATGGTCATTTCAAGAGCAGTCGCCGTAAGGTACGCAACCACCCCCGCTCTATAGGAAACGATACAGCTTCCAGTCTCCCCCGACTGTTAGTGGGAGAGTACAATCGATTGGCTTGCGCCGCACGGTGTGCGTCCAGGAGCGCCAGAGGTTTGATTCCCATGGGAAACTGACCGGGGCCAGAGTCCTACCCAGGCTCGCACCCCGTGCGTGGAGGCGTCGGCCGTGTTGACCCGTGAGTGTGACCGACCCTGAACACATGCGTCGTCGTGGCCAACCCATCATGGGCCCGTTAGCTCCCATTGTTGATCAAATACAACAATTAGATGAAGAGAGTAAATCAGAATTCAGTGACCAAGGTTCAGAAGTTTTCGATCACTTTCCAGTTCCGGAGGAAACTCAATCTGCCAACGAATCAAGCAGCTCGGATTCCTGTGTGGAGGATTTTCCTCTTTCCTACATGTTTTACGCGTCGTGATAAGTTAAAAAAGTGGCATAATTCTAACAATAACAGAGTGAGACGGCATGTTCAAAATATTCTCACGGAAGATATTCGTACTAGATGAAACGGAGAGGGGGTAACATCGTTTATGCAAGCATGGAACTTATTCATTACGGAGTGAAAAAATACTAAAATTACACTCCGAAATGGCGCTGTCTCGAGATTTGCTGTCGTCTGGTATTCCTTCTCCATTTTGTCTGCCGTCGCATTAGGAATGTTATTATCATAGAGAGTGGTGAGTGGCGCGGCTCTGTCGACCTCAAACAGCATTAGGGACCGAATACATTTGCCTATTTTGCTACCGGCTGACAGTAAGGCCACTTGTCCACGGTAGTCGGCACGGTTTCTTTATACTACGGCGTGTTAAGCGCGCCGTAGATAAAACGCGTTCGCTTGTGTACTGCCGGCCGATATAACGGCTAGGTTCGGTGTGGTTGCGCTTTTTGTATGCCAAGCTGCAGACGTGCGTCACGAATAAGACAAAAAAATATATAATTGCTTATTACATGGATCCTGTGCGGTTGGGCCACTATGACCCGCTGCGTTTTTGGGTCGGCCCAACTCACGGATCAGCACCCATTCGGTGGCTTCCAAGTAGAAGTTTCAGCCCGGTAAGGACTCTGTTCGCCCTACATAGGTCTGCAGGCGGGTTATTTTCCCCTGAAAATCGGTCTTCGGGCGCGCCTGGGCGGGTTGCGCACCGTGCGGCGTCAGTCAATCGGTTGTGCACTCCGAGTGGTAACCGGGGCTATCTGGAAACGAAGAGCGGGGGTGGTTGTTAACCTTAGGTAAGCCGCTCTTGAAACAACCAATCGGCCACCCGATCCAGAGTAGACAGTCGGGCAAGGGACGCTGTGGTCCGCGATAGAAGGACGGAGAAATCCGGCTATAACTGGTAGTGAGGGCACGAGGCTGCACGGTGTGTAAACCACCCGGCGCCTCGTGATACGAAGTTGGACTCTCGCAGTCCAGTTGACGTAGCTAGACAGTGGACTGTATCGTCCTCAAGTCTCTACGTTTATTCCAGACTGAAGGGACGAACAATTTCGTTATATTATCCTGAAGTGACGGGTTCGCCAGTTGTAGGTGACACCTCACAATGCTAATTTCATATATACACTAAAAAGGAAAACGAGGTTTCGAATAAATCTAATTCTAGCCGTAAAGGAAGAAATATGGTGCATTTCATACACTTGCCAAAAAACAACTGAGGGACGACGAAAATTAGTTTTACAATTACATTATAATTCAAAAACCCACTTTGGATAAATTGCATTATTACAAATTGTATACATATAGTAAAAATGTCAAGTAAAAACTCCTATAATTATCCATACAACATTAACGACCGTGCTTGAATACGGCGAATGCACCAGTAGGTTTTCACGGTAATAAAACGTGTGTGAAGAGAAGTTTGTTGACTGACACAGCGGCAAAACGGTTCGGCGCCCCTGCCGTATGCACCCTGTCTGCCCCTCGGCGCGCCGCGTTTATGCACGCCGCCATTTGCATCAATCTTGTATGGCAGTCTATTTTACTTCAGCTATTTTCACAGCTTGATGTCGTATGGCATCTTGCTGTGGGATCATGCTGCTGACGCTGATAAAATATTTATACTACAGAAACGAGCCATCCGCGCTATTTATAAATTAGGTGCTAGACAGTCGTTACGCGGAAATTTAAAGAAATCAATATTTTGACACTTGCATCTCATTACATCTATGAAAACTTAATGTATGTGCATAAAAATAAAGAACTGTTTTTAAAAAACTCTGATAGGCATGGTGTCAATACTAGAAATAAAAATAAACTTGCTGACCATAAAAGTCGACTCTCCAAAATCACAAAATCATTCAAAGGGCAATGTATACGCTTCTACAATAAAGTCCCAGAAAACATGCAAAATTTATCTGTGATACAATTTAAGTCATTTATTAAGAAGAAGCTGTATTCAAAGGGCTACTATATAATAAATGATTATCTAGACGACAAAGACCCTTCGAAATAAAATGTTTACCTCGATGATTTATATCACGTTATATGTCACAATAATTTGTTATAATGTCACAATAATTTAATTTTTATATCATTTATGTATGTTTGTATGCATTATTGACGTCAAAAAGTTACGATTTCCTGTTATTTTGAATAAAAAACCTTTGATTATGATTATGATTATGACAGTTTGTTCACGGCGAGGCGCCGGACGTTTCGCGGCAGGCAATTATTTCGTGACTTGCGAATATTTGACTATTGTTTACAAAATGGATGTCAATTAAGAAACGTTGATTCGTTGATTCATAAAACGCCAGTGATACGGGACAAAACCATTGATGAGTATAAATATAGCCGACTCAAATAGTTAGCCTGGAAGGACTAAACAAAATATCAAATGTGCGTTTCTGCATTATGAAATAATTGTAAAACTTATCTTCGTCTTCTGGTTCTTGACAAGTGAATGAAATGCACTATATTTCTTCCTTTACGGTTAGAATTGGATGTATGTAGATGAAACCTTTATTTCTTTTTTGTTCATGATTACATTTTCTGTACATATAATAATAATAACGCTTTATTTGCTTAACTAAAAAGGCGAGCTTATCGATTCACGAGCGACGTTTGCACTGAACGTAGATGTTAAGGATGCAATCTATGCGAGGCACGCGATCTATGCGACGCTGAGCATTATAATAATAATAATAAAAACGCTTTATTTGCTTAACTAAAAAGGCGAGCTTATTGCCTAAAAGCAATATCTTACAGCTAACCTTAACCTAGTGGAATAACACATTATGCAGTAAAAATTAAATAAATTAATAAATTAAATAGTTTAATGCAATGAAAACATATAAATTCAGCAGATACAAAAACAATAAATTTAAGAAGAAAACAAACAATAAACCTATAATGACGCAGGGGAGGCAATAGGGAGCGGAAAATAAGGAAAAATAGGGAAAAGTTTATGAGCGTGTGTTCAAGTGTTCTTTGAGCCTGCGTTTGAAGCAAAACAAACTCGGTGCTATCCTTATACGTGAGGGTAAAGCATTGCAGAGACGGGCTCCAAGTACGGAGGAGTGTGAGAATAAATCACTACTGTGACCAGGGATAGAGAGCAGTAGGTTGTCTTCAGATCTCAGAGGGCGCCCGCGAGAAGATAGAAGTTTGAACCTACTTATAAGATAGTTTGGAGCGGCCCCCTTCGGGATTCTGAAGAGCAAACCTAGGACTCTAGTATCTCTTAGTATCCTTCTGTACTCCGTAATATGGTCAAACTTTCTTAGGTTATAAATGAATTGAATGCAGACATTTTGCAGCCTTTCTACCCTGGTGGCTAGATCTTCCTTAATGTCGAGAAAGACAACATCTGAATAATCAAGGAGGGGGAAGAGAATAGATTGGCAGATCGTGATTTTGCTTTCCTCGGAGAGAAAATTCTTTCGAAAAGTTTCTTTATTGCATGAAAGCGACCAAACAGTTTACCTCTCATCTCCTCGATGTATGGCTGCCACGAAAGATTTTGGTCGAGTTATACAACAAGATTTTTAACCTGGGAGCTGACTGGGACCTCATCCGCACCTATGCCAATCCTTAGTAAAGAGTTCATATCGATCCTCGAGGTGAAATAGCTGCTTCCGATTATGATAGCTTGAGTCTTAGATGGATTTAGGAGCAAGCCTTGGGATTTCGACCAGTCAGATATCATCGCAAGATCAGCCCTAAAAGAAGCTATAGCCATATTAATGTACTGGGCGGAAGTGGGAATAGATTTGGACATTGTCGGCATAGAGATGATATTTTGTATTAATGACGTTAGATATTGAGTTAATAAATAGAAATAAAAGAAGCGGGGATAAGACACTAATTTGGGGAACGCCGGCGACTTGTGGTAGAAAATTAGAGAGCATGAACATGTACTGTAATTGCCAATTACATAAAAAGCACAACTAACTCATACATAGACTTTATATCGGCCGGCAGTTTGCCGCGTAGTATACAAGTTCACGAGTTTTTTCTACGGCGCGGCAAACACGCCGTATCGTAAAGAGACCGTACCGTGGATAAGTGGCCTAACAGGGGCAAAATCACCCACGCGGCCCGCTTCGCTGTGAACTCGGCGGAATTCGCTACGCGGAACATTAAAAGCACGTGTATCTTTTTTGCAGTCACGAGGCTCTATTTATTCACATTGTTTTGTAATACTCTTAACGTTTAAAAGGCGGCAATAACCCGTTTTCCGTTTATCGCGGGCGTAATATTAGTTGGTACAAAAATGGTACTAACTGGTAGTTGGTACTAACTAGTAACTAGTACTAAAATGGTAGTGGTACTAACCTTTGACATTTCCAATTTTTCCTATCTGTTATCTATGGCTGTTTAAAATCGGTCCTAAATTTGATAGCCCCTAGGTGTTCCAGACCAAAATTACTTTTTATAACTGCAAAAAACTAAAGAGAATAAACTAATAAACAGGCTTTTTTGAAACTATATTTCTTTTAGCAGGATATTATTTTACATGACAACTGAGATGAAAATAATTCAAAAGGGTTTTTTATTTAGCTTTGATTAAGTAGAAAAAATATATTTTTAGCTCAGCTTTTATGTATTAAATATATTTTCTCTCGGTAACAAAGACCTACATGCATCAAAAAATAGTTGTAGACAATTTTCAACCCATTTTTTAAATTTAGAAAAGAATATTAAATAAAAACCTTGTAGATTCCTAAAAAAAGTATTTTTTAAATTTATTCTATTCAGACTGATGCACGGAATCACCTTTGAACAAAATAATATTTAAACAAATAAAAAACACGACTTTCGCTACAAAAAGTGAACTATTTATAATTATTAGAAACTGTTTGCGCCGAAAAGCACGTTTTTTTTTAGAGATTAAAGTTGATCATTAAACCAATATTCTTTGAAACGAAATATAATTTACGGAAGCTCCGTTACGGCACCGTCGACGCCTGTTTTCTCTATAAAAATAATTGATTGCATACAAAAGATGATTGCGCAATATGTGAGGCAATCGCAATATGTGAGGCTTTTTCCAAGGCCCGTGTAGTCTTCCGCTGGGAAATTGCCCTTTTGCGGGGCTGCACGTGAGCCGGGCCCATTGAGACGGATTTCTGCGTGGCGTCGCATAACCAATGCCCTGCGGCAGGTATCTCTTGATAATGGCGTACCACTCGTGACGCTTTAGCCTCGCTATAGCCACGCGTTGACCGCCGCCGCCGCACGCATTCAGTTCCTTTTGAAGCTCAACATATCTATATATTATCGGAATCTACTCATTTGATTTGATTTGATTGGATTCTACTTATTTGATCGGAATGTGCTACATTTCATTTGACAAGAAACATGGGTTATTTATCTTAATTTATTGACAATTGGACAATTACTTATTTGATATTTGGACAGTTTAGTCACCCCGTGATACCCTAAATGATATAACGATTCTAACAATGAGGCAAATTTCTAAATCGGTACAAGCATTTAGAAGTTATGGTGGAATAACAAAACGGACCACATACATACTTACGTATACAAGAATCCTGAAACACTACACTAAATTTTTGGGCAGTCGCGTGTAAAAATAGTATTTTATGTGACGAACAATGTTTATAATAATATCACTTCAATGTAACCAAACAAGATAATTAGTGTGGTTTTCAAATACTCCTACAAAGATATAGATAATCGACTGACAGATTAATGTAAAGCCAAAATTTGCAATGCGCACTTGATTAACTGCCTATTACTAGGTCAATTTTTACATGGTTTGTTCGTAAAGTAATGATAATGGGTCGGGTAAAAAAAGAAATATTAATCCGATGGGTACTTTTTAGTAAAATTCTTCAAAATAGTCTTCTTGGGCGCCGATACACCGCTGCTAACCCGTTTCCTACGCTGCGAAAGCTCCCTGGAAGTCAGCAGGCGTTACCTATTTCAGAGACTGTATGGCAGCTCGTTGGATGGCATGAAAATCTTCGAAACGTATTGATTCCGTCCGGTTTCAGAGCCGTATAGAATACCCATAATTCGTCGGCTGTTATTAGGTCGTCTAAAAAGTCCGGTTTAATTTCTGCTCCAACATCACACGGGAAACGTCAAACCGTCGTTGTTTTTGTTCATCACTCAACACTGTTGACTCCAACTTCGCACGAACCTTCCGCATGCTCAAATTTTCAGAGCCGTACCGTTCTTTTGCACATGTTGAGGTCTTCGGCGTTTAATTATACACTCAAACGACGGTCGATCTCAAGGAGACTTTTACTTTAGCCACATTCTGGTTCAAACCACTCGTTAACAGGCGTCCAGTTCGCTCCATGCCTTCAAAGCTCTCCCGGCCGTTCTTGAACTCACTGAACTCCCAGAAAACCTTGGCCCTTGACAGGACGTCGTCTTTGTGGGCCTCGTTAACCAAAACGAGTGTCGGAAGCGGTTTTGCCAAGGTCAAGCCAAACTCCATTTTTTATATTTTCTGCCGTGACAAAAACTGAAAAACAGCTTTAGCGCCATGCGTGATCTTCACTGCGTCAGCACTCAGACGCAATTGCCGCCCAGTACGTTGCTTATGTTAGACCCCCCACCAAACATCCCGCTGGCAGGGAAGGCACGTCAAGCGTCGACCTCTGACGTTCATGTCATAACTTTGCGGACACACCATGTACAGTATCAATAAACGTAGAGCAAAAATAAAATACATAGAAAGCTACCTACACATATTTTTCAGATTCTTCAGAAGTCTGCAGACTTTTGGAAATTTGAGTTGAATTCACTTCTTCTGTACCATTGCAAAACACACCTATATAATAGTATGATTTCATGCTGTTTTTTTGTAGAGCTTGAGGGATGTTGTACTTTTCGTCATGCCAAATTAAGTTGCGTGGTTAAGTTGGCCTAACTATTGCTGCTTAGTTCGGTGCAATACTCGTTTTTGAATTGTGTCGGCAGCGAATCGTTTTGCTATTGAATTATGCGTCCGCCCGATAAGCTAACGGTATGATCTGGGGTTCATAGGTCCGCGTCGATCCGATGGGTGATGTCACCGGGCATAATAATATAGAGACTTGCTTTGATCATAGTGTACTGGAGGTGGAGGTGTAGGTGGAGGTGTGAACTGGAGGTGTCTGGAAATGGTGTACTATTTGGAAATTACTGGCGTACACCCCCTAATCAGCAGGCGTGTATGCTGAATTAGGTCAGCCACTCTTGAAACGACCACTTGGCTACCTGATCCGGAGAAATGGACCGGGAAATGACACCATGGTCCGCGATAAATTGAAACAGTATTACCGCTGAAATAATATCGGGTAGAAGCCGCGCAAGCGAATTCGGACCTGTAACCAGTCGGGAGGTCGGAGGTATCCTGATGGGTAATTCCAGACGGCGATATCCTGCCAAAGCTGATAGTCAGAGGGCGAGACTGCCCGCTGGGTGACCTATCCGGTGCCTCGCCGTCAAGCGTCGACCTCTGACGTTCATGTTGGCTTTGCTGATCGGTAGATTTGTACTCGCCCCAAGGTCCTTACGGGACACGCTCACCTTACGGGAGATAGAAACGGTGGCTGTCGTTAAAACTTCCTGGGGTGCAAGGGTTAGCCCGTTGTACTGGACAAATCCAAATGGGGTGCCTGGTGGGTCCGTTGTAGATGATATCACCCCACTGTCACATCGAGTGCCATAACTGGAAATTAGCCACCAACAATCTAGTTAGTTGCTTCTGGTCTGGTTTCTGGAGATATTGTCTATACATTGCCTTTTTTTGCCTCTGGTACTTTTAGAAAGGCAATGTTATCTTCCAAAATCACGCGAAGCATAGATTGGTCTTTCGTTAGTTGCAAAAAAAAAATCTTTTTGGGATTAAGTTAATTAAAACTTACTTTCATACTATATATTGATTATTTCTTCTTCCATTAGTATCGCTATTAATGAAAAGGGCCGCTTTAATTATTTAGTCCTTCGGTCTTCTTTTTCTTTACGTGAAAATAAAAGACGGGATCTTTGGCACATGCGACAGCGATACTTCAAATAAAAAATAAAGAACACGCGAACCATCAAATAAGCCACGCCCAACTGCTTTATAAGTTTGGAGGCTATTTTAGATTTAGTATCGATCAGTCCGCTTCGGCAGGTCTACGTATCGTTATGTAGGTGCGAGAATGGTCCTGTGCGCCTATTTACGTATTCTTTTGAAGCACCAAAACACTCAAAGAAGTATGAAGTCAAAGACCATGGAGGTTGTTTGACATTATAAATAAGATAAAAACAAACGCCGTGTAAAGTTTGGGGCATCATTCGTTTCGACAATGTTGCAACCGCCGCCGCACCGTTGTCCAGGATATCAACGGCGGTTGCAACATCGCCGTAACGTCTGTTGCTATTGTGCAGACATTACGCGGTAATTTCGTTATTATCTTAATTATAACTCAAATAAGTGTTCTAAATGTCAACATTTTTATTTACAACGTAAATGTGATTTTAGGTGAGTTTAGAGTGATTCACTTTAAAAGTGTTTTTTTTTTTAATAAATTGTGTTTATTGTTGACTTATTCTAATTATAAAAGCAAAATAGATTTGTTGTTATTTTTACAATCGATATTCGTGTCTTCCTTCTTTATTTATAAAATGCATATTTGCGAAGAATATAATACTGAAGCTCCATTTGTGCATTCTGTTTCATATTTTTAAATTTCAGGTCACTGTTGAGCTCGTTTATGTAAGATTTTCGAGTTATCGAGTTATTATAAATGCCTTAGGACTCTGGCTATGTTAAATACTGGTATATCTTGAAAAAAGTAATTTTTGAAATATCTTCTTTATTTAGTGTATTTTAAACAAAGAAGTTAAGAAAAAAATAGGATATTTAAAAACATATACCCTTTGGTTTTAGTAGATTCACTAGAATTGGATATTTGATTGTTTACAATTAGTTAAAGGGCAACAGTAGGATATTTTAAATATTCCAATAATAATATTTTTTATTATGTGGGCAATAAATATTACTGACACGTAATTCATATCAGAGCACAGTGCAGTTCTTACGGCATATAGAAATAGAAAGTATTTCAATAATAATTAGAAAGTATTGCAGTAAAATTATATTTAAAATGCATGAGAGATATCTTTGAAAATCGGCTGTTACTGATCCAAGTAATACAGGTTCTTCTCCAAAAGCTCATACAAAGCGACATACATTACGGAAATTAGTAGCTCAATAATAAAGAGCGTATTTTGATATATTATTATTTAAATAATAAAGTTTTTTTCCTAAATATATCAGGATATAATTTGGTAAACATTTGAACTTAATTTGAAAATATTTCACAATCTATAACACATGAATCTATACTTATATTATATAATTATAAAAAAGTAATGTTTGTAAGTTTGTATGTAGGGGGTAATCTCCAAAACTGCTTATCCGATTTTAAAACTTCTTTCACTGATAGAAAGCTTCATTATCGACGAGTGCTATAGGTTATATTTAATTGTGATAGATGTGATTTACTGTAAGTGTTTAGGTGGTATAGTTATAGAGTTATCATGAAATTAGTAACGCGTGGCGAGGGAGAAGATACGTACGTCTACGAGATAGGTAGCGTGCATATGTGGGGATACGTCTTGCACTATACTACATACATATCTAAAAGTAGCGTTTAAAAAGGAAAATAAACGCCACCCTACTTAAATTAGCAAATCGACTAGAAAATTTACGCGAAACGAAGCCGCGGGCAACAGCTAGTCTTTTATATGGGTCGTATAATTTTGTAAGAATTTTCTATTTCTATGTTAAAATATTCACGAATTAGAATCGTGTGACGCCTCATCAAGACGGGGTTTCCTGCTCCCCGATTTCGGTCCGGAACTCCATCGCGTAGACAAGCGACAGTTTTCCAATATCCTTTGGGGAAATTGTTTTCGTGCGGATTTATCTTTATTTAATAAAATCGGGTTCGAATCCGAGGACTACTATTGCTACGGCGGCTCATTCGATGGCCGCACTTCGGAAGTTCGGCCATCGGGCTAGGAGGGTGTAGAAACTGCTGTTTTATTTGAAAAATCGCGCGGGCGGTACGCGGTTCAATTTCCTGTGCTAACAATTCGCTGAACAGCGATTATCCGCGATAGATGCCCGCAGGGCCGTGTTTACACACAGGCTATATACATAGGCTGCCACCATCATAGGCTGCAGTCTTTCTTTTTTCCTTTGTTTTAGTTCTAAATCTATTATATTTGCCTCGCTTCATTTGAGGGAATTTTATATTCAATTTTAATGCCGATTTTAAAACCGGAACTGCGCTTTTTTAGGTCAATATTTTAAGGCAATTTAATTTTATCAGCACTCGCTACAACGTTTAAATAATTTATTGTGCTATTAGAACGGGTTAGTCCCAGTTGGGTGACAGAATCGAATAAGCATGAGGTTAAGGTTTTGCAATTACGTTTCTATTATTGTTGTAGCGAAAATCAATGTTTTATATATGTAAATGAATTCTTGAATAAATAAATAAATGACACTAATCCAATCTTAGGACGATAAGCGCTGCCGTTGAACCCTTAGGGTCTCTTCCGCCACCGACTCTATTGCACCGCCTGACCTAGACACCCCAATATGTGGGGATAGCTCCCTGTTGGGGGAGGGGATGGGTGCCCCGTCCGCCTGCTCCGCCCTTCCAATGGACTTCATTTCTGCCTTTGCAGCCGTTGAGGTCTTCCATAATGATATATTAATTATTCCAGATAATAAACCTTTGATATAATAAACTTGACAGGATGATTTGGAATTTTCGTATACAATAATTACGTTGACGCATACATTAATTTAAAATAAGACATCGGCAATAGACATTTTTAGGTTAATAATATTTTATGTATATTGTTTAATAGTATTTTTAATATAAGTAAATAGAGAACTGTGTATATTTATATGTGCAGGTAAAATGTGCAGGTTCTGCCAAGGGGCAGAGGAAACTCCCCTGCACCTCATGTGCGACTGTGGTCCGCTGATGCGTAAAAGATACATCCACTTGGGTGGTCATTACCTCCAACCTGAGGAGGTAAAACAATCTGGCGCCAAAAGCCTGTTGCAGTTCTTAAATGACACGAAGCTTAGCGCAGAACTATAGTAGGTGGCGAACACAATAGATCAGCAATGGTCGCAGTGTTACAAGGCTCATAAAGACCTTGGAAAAGTCCCACACAGCAAATTTAAAAAAAATAAGATATTTGTATTTTCACTAAAGTTACATCAAAATATCATCAAAACTCTAATTCAAACTCTATCATCAAAACTCACTCGTACATTATACAACGAATGTAATGTACTTGAGTACTCGCAATTTTGCAATTTTCCCTAACAAATGTGTACAGAACGCATTCGACTAATATTTCTCGTATAATTTTTATAATAGCCTGAGTGAACCAAATAATAACAACTCTACTTGAAAACTTTCATCGTGATGTCTGCAAAGTTTAGTGACTTTTTTGTGTTAAATATGAAATTGAAATATTTCACGAAAGCCTTACTGAAAAGGAATTGTGAAGGGCGACTGCAGCAAAACTAAGTTGGGCGCAGATAATCCACTCTCAAGTTTTTATTTTGAGTATTTAGTGTAGGTACTCGCTTACGCATCATCTATATTTATGTTAGCGGTCGGTATCTAAAGTTGTAAATAATAGTCATTTAAAGGAGTATCTCCCATTAGCAGTGCTGATCTATCTATAGTCAGAGTTATCTATCTTCATATATAACTGAGAACTTCATATCTAACTATCTTCATATATATCTTCATATCTAACTATCTTCATATCCACGCGGCCCAGTGACATAGTGGTTAGGTCCCCTGATCTTACTTTGTAAGGTTCCGGGTTCGATTCCTGGCTGGGTTGCCATTTTTCGTTGGAATGAAAATTAATGATATTGCATTTTTAAATCTGTCGATCGGATGCAATAACAAGATACACACTTACAGACATGTTACATTCACATACATGAAAATACTTCGTAGTAGGATTAGTTGGAAGATATTTTCGTGTTAAAATAAACCCGCCCATTGTGAAGTTTCACAATATAGGGTATAAACAACAAAAAAAAAACAAACTGACGCCAAAAAAAACGTTATAAATGTAGCTGAAATAGCTTCGGCACGTGGGAGGTCGGGTGAGGGATGCGTTAGTATATTGTGGAGATACACTCGTTACTGTTAGCACATACTGTGACGCTCCTAATGGCGTTTTGAAAAGGGCCACAGTATTGGTCGACTAACTTGGTAGAGAAGGCATCAACATTTTTCGTGCGTTCATCTGCGAAGGAGATTTCAGTATCGACTATCAGAATTAGGAGTGCTTTAGGATTAAGTTGGTTGCATATCTCTAGAAGCATACTACAGTGTGTCCAGTAGGAAAGTTCAAATTAAAAAGGGTTATGAATAAATAAAGCGATTAGTTAAAAAATATTTATTTACTTTAAAGATCCATAAAATGATCGGGTTTTATTTTTTGAATAAAATTCCTTCTAAATGTTTCGTATCCATTCACACGCACTCTAATCAAGAGCGCAAATTTTGAAACACTTTCTTGCAGAGCTGCGGAGAAATGTTGTGAATTTCTCGTCGTGTATTTTCTTTAATTGTTCGAAGTTTGTTGGAATAAATTTTAATTTTTAATAACCCTACAGAAAAAATCACACGGAGTGAGGTCGAGTGATCTTGGCGGCCAGCGTATGTACAAACTCCGATATTAGTTTTTGTGGGTTAAGTGCTCGCATAGTCTGCAATCGAATACCTGACAGTATTAATGGGCAGTAGCCCTATCCTGTTGATACTACATGTTTCCACAATAGGAGCAAAAAAACGCGTTGAACATGTGCCTGTATCGTTCGGAATTTACATTGATTGCTTGACCTTTTTCGTTCTCAAAGAAAAACGAAGCAATTACGCTACTGTCGAACATTGCGCATCATAGAATCACCTTGGGGTTTGTAACTGTCTATGATGTCTCTTTTTTGGGTTCGACGGGGCCCTGCAGTCTGCAGTTTTGCTTATTCACATACTCTTCTTATATTACGTTATTAAGCCTGTACTGACTATAAGAACTTCCAACATCCTTTCAACACAAGTATTTCTTAAAGAATAAAAATTATCCTCCAAAGCTTGCGCTAATTCGGTTTTATAAGGATGGAAAATGCATTTTTTTTCATAATTACGTGAAGCGTCAATTCAATTCAATTCAATTCAATTCAATTCATTTATTTCAAAAAATCTTTACAGATTGTCGAAACTAAAACTAGGTGTTAGGTACATTTAATATTATTTACAATTT
This sequence comes from Micropterix aruncella, assembly GCA_944548615.1. Lineage (NCBI taxonomy): Eukaryota > Metazoa > Arthropoda > Insecta > Lepidoptera > Micropterigidae > Micropterix > Micropterix aruncella. Next base: position 19,059,247 of record OX155957.1, on the reverse strand, counting down.
AATTCCTTCGTGATTTCATGTCCGTTCAGTTCTAAAGTTCACTTCGTAAATTATACACGTCATATACAGATATAAATTAATAACGATAGAGACAGAGTTCAATTTGTAGATAAAAAATATAGATGGAAGTCATGTTTGTTAGATTATATACGCAAACTTGAACAAGTGGTATTTATAGTCTAGAAGATTATTATTAAAATTCATTATTATTAATTATTAACATTCATTTTTGTCATTAAAACGATTATTAAAGATTATTAAAATTAAAATATAATTAAAATTCATTTATGTCATACATGTCGACTTAGGGATACCCAAAAGTGCAGAGTGATTTCGTACAGAAAGTCGTGGATCTGTAAAAACTCAATCACGCACTCGACGTACGTTTTCCCGCCAGTCCTGGAATTGCTTGGTTGAGGGGAGAACCCATTTCACGAAACTTCTTTAACCACTTTTCCAACAGATTAACAATCGGACCTGCTCTTGGTCGGCGATTATTATAGTGAGAACAAAACTTTCGGAGGGCTACAGAATACGAATCGCCACTCTTGAAGTAGCTTGAAAGCTTCGATTGCAAAAGCGCGCTGCGCTCCGGTCCAACCTTCGATCGAGACTGCAAAATCCGCGCGTCTGACGCGTCTGGCGCGTCGATCGAGACCCCTCCCTGCTTCTCCGCATCAACAGTTACCGCGTAATTCAAATTTAAAATTTGAACTCTCCTACTGGAAACCCTGTATTATGGTAGTTGTAAGTACGTAATTAAGATTTCCGATCGTTATCCAAATGTTAGCAAATCCCTCGAATTGGACAGCACTTCGGCAAATATAGAGATGCTGCCTCGCAACCTGTCGTTTTTTACACTTGGAGGTGTCAACTATAAAGGGCGAACCCGTCACCTCAGGAAGTTTTAACGATATTGATAGTTCTGTCTTCCGTGAGGTGAGCGTAGAAGACTTGGGATGAAAACAGTCCACGGTCTAGTTACGTCACTGCACGTAAGAAGCCAACGACTTACCGCAATACACTAGGATGCAAGCAGCAGGCCGACCTTGCGCCCTTACTTCTAGTTTCGGCCAGATTTCTACGGTCTTCCGATTGGTTACGGGTTCGAGGTTGATTACGCGGTCCTCTCCCTGACGTAGCGGTGATTCGGTGTCTACCGGATCTATCGCGGACCACGGCCTCCTTTGCCCGGTTGTTCACTCGGTATCTGGTAGCCGGTTGGTCGTTTCAAGAGCGGTTGCCGTAAGGTTAATAACCATCCCTACTCTATATAAAAAAATCCGTTTCCAGATCCCTCGATTATCAGTTGGAAAGCACAGTCCATTGGCTGACGCCAAACGGTGTGCTCACCGTCCAAGAGCACCCGAAGGACGATTCCCAGTCCTACACGGGCTCGCACTTCTGCATGGAGGCTACCGGATGGGTGCTGACCTGTGAGTTGGGCTGACCCTAATGCATGGGTCATGATTGCCCATCTGGACTGGGCCCATTTGCTCCCGTTCTACAGACAGACGGCCGTTTTTTTCAGACATCGTTTTCTACAACTAAAGTTGTGAACTACAACTGGCTAACCCGTCACCTTAGGAAGTTTTAACAAAATATATCTTTCTGTCTCTTGTGAGGTGAGCGCAGAAGACTTAGGACAAAACAATCCACCATCAAGCTCCGCCACCTGCCCGTCAGAGGTCAACGCCTTACGGCGAGGCTCCGTAAAAGGTACCCAGCGGACAGCCTCGCCTCCTGTCTACCAGTTTTGGTAGGATATCTCCGCCTGGAATTAACCTACAGAATACCTCCGTCCTCCCGACTGGATACGGGTCCGAAGTCGCTTACGCGACCTCTACCTGTTGTATTACAGCGGTAATTCAGTTAGAATTTATCGCGGACCTGGGCGTTCTTTGCCCCTAGTGCCACACAGAATGGACTGGCCCAACGTCATTTCACGAGTGGCATAACAACAGGTGAACATCTACCCCCGCATTAGGAAACAGTGTATTTCCATAGTCTCCAGACCCCTTCAGCAATTAGTCAGAATGCACAACCGATTGGCATCGCAGACCGGTGCGCAAACCTCTGAGGCCTGAGACACGGGAGTCTTACCCTTGGGTAGCCTTCCACTCGAGGAGGCTTCTGAATAGGAGCTAAATTGTGAGTTGAGCCGATCCGAGAACAAAATGGATCTTGTGGCCCAAGATGCACGAAACCGTGCGCCACCATCGTTTTCTACAGACAAACGACCACCAACAGTCATTCCAAAGGGTCGTGTTCTATGCGGTTCGGGGTGGTCTCTCAAACTGAAACGCGGGATGAAATTGTTTTAAAAATGTGTTATTGCGACGCGGTAAATGGACTACGATAACAAAGCACAATCTAGTTGTGTGTGTTACAGTGACAGCCAAAAGAAATTTTGTCATCCTACAATAGATAACACTGCAAAGTCGTCAAAGACTATAAATGATAATAATAATATTTAAACAGTGGTTTATTGCAAACTTTGCACTTTTTAATAAGTAAAAGTATGCCCTTCCTATGTGAGCTAACCATTTTTGGTTAGACGCTTTCCGCGCTGTGATGTTCCAACTGTAATATTTATTCATTATTATATTAATTGTTTTACGAGACAATGTTGTAACGTTATAATATTTCAAATTTCAATGTGATCATCTTGCAGTTATTCTTTTTGCGATCCGTATAGTAGTTTAAAAGTTATGCGCAAAACTATCCCGGGGAGAAATTTTACCCCGCCATAGGAGGGGTTAAGAATAGCAATATAATAATAGGCCCGATTGCTTTTTATCATGAACTAAAATAGGAACTTAGTTCAACCGAACGAGACAGAGCAATACGTTAAAAAACGGAATATGAAATGAACTATCGTTGATTTTCCCGTACCAAAACTACCTGTCAAACTGACAGACGCCCGAATAAGTTTAAACACATTTCGATCGGTGTTAGATTTAGCTGCTTTAGCTTCGGTGGGTAGTTTTAATGCATAAAAGTGACAACCGTTTATTTCACATTCCGCTCTAACATACTGCTCTGTCTCGTTCACATAAACTTATTTCCGATTTGAGTTCAAGAGAAATGCAATCGAGCCCATTATCTATATGTCATAATAATTATAATTATCATACATAGACAAACGACATGTACGTAGTTCTTGGCCTGGCTACTTTCTCTGATTTTATTTTAATGCGATTTTAAAATAAATTTAAATAATATAAATACAATTTCTACAATGAACTATTGTAGATGTTCCCGCACCAAAACTACCGGACAAACTGACAGACGCCTGAATAAGTTTAAACATATTTCGGGCGGTGTTAGATTTAGCTGTTTTACCTTCGGTGGGTAGTTTTAATTCAGAAAAGTGACAACCGTTCATTTCACATTCCGCTCAGACGTACTTCTCTGACTCGTCCACATAAACTTATTTCCGATTTCAGTTCAGAGAAACGCAATCAAGACCAATGACTACGACTAGTATTTGCGATGCAGAATTTCGGTAATTTTGGTAGAATTTGTTAACTATTGAATGAATGTTTATATTAAGCTGCTATTTTCTATGAATTTTGATTTCAAAACTCTCAATGAAATAGGGCCTGGAATTTACAATGTCAAAGTTACATTTCTTTAAGATTATGAAGACATTAGAATACAATTTTGGCGATACCGGTTATGATGACATATTTGATGCTTTAAAAGAGATACAAATTCATAACAGCATTAAAAGCGAAGATTGTCATTTTAATTAAAAAACTTTGCGGGATCAAACGACCGTGAATATTTCATTTCTCTTATTGGTTTTTTTATAATTAAAACAGCCCCAAAGACCCTTTGAGCCACCCTCTCCAGAATGTTTAGTCCTCACGCGGAATATATTTATTTATTTATTGTCAATTAAAATACCATGGCTTAACATTTACTGGTTTAAAAACTAATGGCAAAACAATAGCCCTGCCAATGCCAATACCCAAAGAGTACTAACGCATACACAGCCATACACACCCTCACTTACACATACATACGCGCACCATACATATACACACAAATAGAATAACATTATATTAAATTGTATTACGAAATATAAATATTATTATTGTAGCTTGTATATGAAATATTCCAACCGAAATTCACAATGATTCCGTTCCAACAAGGCATATGGCTACCAAATGTCACCTTTAAGTCCATATTATGGGTACCAAATCTCACTTCCAAATCCAATATTTTAAGATTGAAATATGACTAGTGCGCCTGGTGGACCGATTTCAACCACAATCTTTGCAACTTAATGCCATTACAAACGATTCCTGCATTCCGAAATTTCAGCTCAATCGGATTAAGAGTTTGGGCGCTATCGTGGAGGAAAACACATATACAGAGACGTATAGCCACACACAGATAGACTTCAATATGTAAATGGTCTTATTCGTCTCAGGGAGACTTAAAATGGATATTTCTGTCTTCATCTCAGAATTTTATTTAGCGCGTTCACAAAACTTTCCAACTCGTCTGTCGGTGGACCGGGAAAGTAATTATCATGTTGCTGTAATACCAATTCCCTGAATTATTTATGAATACATTTACTATGCGTGACCTGACATCAAATTATCGATTCTAAAACCTCTCACTGTGTCATTATATTAGTTTGTTCTGTATCGTCGTAATTAACATTTATAATTTATCATTAGTAATTATTCTGTCACGTATACTCCAATTAAGGAGACATCATAATAAGCTTAGTCATCTTCGCATACGTGTGTGAGTTGAATTTTGGATTACGGGCCCGTTCGGCCCGAAAGTTTGTCATCGCCTCCTGTGCCATATTTGTGTATTTATTCTCATATTTTTCTTTAGAAAAATAATTATAAAATACAGTCGAGCATTTAATAAATGCTTTACGATATCCATAAACCACCTAACAATTTTTGAGTACATACCCACATAAACCACGTACATATTTTATGTTGATACCATTGATACATTAATTGTGAACATGTGAATATGTGAACTAATAACTGGAGAGCTCGCTGCCCTGGAACAAGTCCTGGCACTTAATTGGGCAGCAGCAGTACATACCTGCTAATGCTCATATCGGCCGTGTTCAATTTTAATTTCAATTTTAATAATATATCTTTTTATTGATATGATTGTTGGTGAGACCTATGCATTGTAAATGAATTGTTAAATTAATTAAATTAATTAAATAAATAAACAAATTAACTCTTTTTGTGATTAATCCCTAAATATAAATGCCCTTATTATAAGGAGAACCTAAGAAATTGCGGGTCTCCTCCAAATCGCCATAAATACACGAGGTAATTTTTAATATTGAGAGCTTTTTGAGCTATGGAAAGAGCTTACATTTGACGATGCCGTCATGCGGAGCCGTCCTCGTGAGCCAACCAAAGACGATGGAGTCCGCTTGCGCGTGCCTTGCGGCATATAAATGAGCGAAGTTCGGCAGAGTTAGACCTGACTATTTTTCCAGCTATCCCACATCTATTCGCGTGAGCATTGCGGTACTTGTTATGTCATAATGAGATTGATTCAAATTCAAATTCTTTATTTTACAAAAATCATAATTACAGATTAATTAAACCTAACTTAACTGGATCGCACGAGACGTCCGCACTAACCTAGGCTCAGATTCGTATAATTAAGTACTGCCTAATGCTAAATAAAAAATACGTTGAAGAATGCCGTGAAAAATAAAATCAAGTAAACTAAAATTTTAGTAAAAAATAAAACTTCAAATAATCTTAAAAGGTATGTGATAATAATAATATAGATAACAAAAGCATGCCAAGCATAAATATATGGTAAGTGAATAATAATGATAATAATAGTTACTGTGTTAGGAATGGTAAGTTAGCTAGGAATAAAACAAATTAGTTTTTCAGTTTCTTTCCTTCCTTGAAGGATCAACCAGTGGGTTAGTCTTTTTTGTTTATATTTATACCTTGGGTATTAATGCCGGGTATATCCTTAGTTTTATTAATCAACGACCGTGCCAAGTATAGCAAATGTCTCTGTGCATGGGTACTATTCAGTTTGGGAACTTTGTGGTTACTATTAGTTATCGCTTGTATTATAATTGTATGGGTTGTTTGCTGGTGCAATTCTTTATGTTTGTGATAATAAAGTATTATCGTTTTAGCAAATGTTTGCCGTACATCAAGAACAGAGAACTCACGAAACTCACTGAACGGTTTTTTGTTGACAACTCTTAACAGCGCCTTCTGAGGTTTAATAAACGGATCGAGGTGCGATAAGGCTGCACCGCCCCAACCAAGAATCCCATATGAAATAACGCTGTGTGCAAGCGCGTAATAGACAACTTTTAGTAACGGTTTCGACATTACGTTACGTAGAAGTTTAAATGGATGAATGAAATTGCGAATTTTAGCCGCTGAGTTGGAGATATTGTAAGTCCAGGTCAATCTTTTGTCCAAAGTCAAGTCTAGGTATTTAATCGTGCTCACCTTGTCTAGATTAGAACAACCACAGATAGTTGATGGACTGTCCTTATATGTGTGTACTATGAGGGATAGTCTAGCTGTTTGTTGCATTCCCTTGCTGGTTTTGGAAAACGTTTTTATTCCTAATGCATTCTATTCTTAATGCCTACACATGCATATTAAATCTCTATTTAAAACATCTTGTGTATGTACACACAATAATTTCAAGGTTTATATTATATATCTCATTATATATATATCTCAACGGATGTTGGATTGTTTATGATATGAAATAAATAAAAGAAGAGGATACAGTTATCTGTATCTTGATGATAATTTTATTTATGTTTTGTCTGACTGTACGCTACCGCAAGTCCGACAATTTTGCTATAATAGTTTCCCGAAGATGAACTTTCGAGGTAAACAGTACGGGACCGAATTTTGGGGTTATGCTAGTGACTGGGGTCGTGCTTTATAATGAGAAGATGATTAAAGAAGGCATTACAAGACCAACCAAAAATAATACTTATCCCAATATCCAATCTGAAGATATTAAATTAGCCATGCGCATACATCTGACGTTTTCGTAATGTAAATACTATCGAAAAGATAATACAATATATGTATACAACGCTCTAATTGCTATCGTCAACAGGACGTCCCTGTTAAACCTATTTGAGCAATCTTTCCGTAAATACAATTACATTTCGAGCAAACAGTCCCTGATATTTACCATCCGTAACCAAACGAGCAAAATTCGCCGAGTCGAGAGGGAAATAAAGAATTAGCTTTTTTTTCTTTTCGCAACCCGCAGAGTTTTAACGAGCTTATTCGACACTTTTGATATTTAACGAAGTAAAAATTGCTTTAATGGCCGATGTTCTGGTATTATTGTTAAGTAAGACGAATGGTTGATTACTGAGAGTTGTCAACTACTACAGGTGAACCCGCCACCCTAGGACGTGATAACGATAACGTATCATTTGCCCTCTCATGGTTGATCAGCTGGGAGGTGGATGGCAGCCAGTGGCGTAGCTAGTTGGCCAAAGGCCCTGGCGTGAAGAGGAAATTGCCCCATTCTCCCCGCACCCAGCTTCTCAAATTCAAACAAAACTAATTGACTTGAAGTAGAAAAATATTGTTGTCTAATAGAAATAGTTGAACCAATAGTTATTAGTTGGGCACATTGCAATCAAATAAAAGTCTAAACATGTTACAAAAAACAAAAAAAAAACAAAAATCGCAATTTTTATCGTCCCTTGATATTTGCAACTCTACTCGCAATGGAATTGAGGCGTAAGTAGGAGTAGTAGCAAAGTCTGGAGATTTCGGTTCCAAAAACTACTCCTCCAGTTTTTGTAACTCTTGTTTGATTCCCTTTTCTGTTGTTCACTTTTTCCGTTAATTCCTGGGGCTTAAAAAACACTACTATATTTTCTCTAAGAAGTTAGATGGAGTTTTTTATTATAGTTTGGCTAATTGCGCCTAGGTGGCGGTTTTGAACTAATTTTCATTTAAATAACCAAGATATCATAAAATATTGTAATTTTTTTAGTTAGAATATCATCAGCCCAGTGGACCCCCTAGAACTGTGGATCCTGGTACACTGCACCACCTCAAACCTCAGTAGCTACACCACTGATGGCAGCGCAACACCAGTTGTGCGGTCATACTTAATATACTTGGCTTTGATGTTGTCTGTGTTTAACTGTAGTGACTGTATGTATGGCTAGTGCTTGTACAAAACATCGGAGAGTGATGTGTCAGGTGCTATAACTTAGTGATGACGCGTACAACCAATCTTGTTCACGACCCATTTAGGAATGTCCACAATTCCGATTTAGTATCTCAGTCGCCGGGACAAGTTTACCTTACGTGTTTCGCAAGCGATCAAGCTTTGTGCGGAAAATTTCGTCCATATCCAATCCCTATCCATTCCGGTTTTAATGTGGCAGGTTTCCTCTCTTGCCTGCATGGTGTCTTGAGTACACTCGAGCTGCAACTCAGGATGTTTCGTAGGATGGCTCCACGTCGAAGAGTTGCGGCCCCATCCGCAACTACCTCCTACTTCAAGTCGGCGGGACGCTGTGTTCCTCAAGGGGGTTACCAATCCGCGCGGCGGCGCAGCGACTCAGCAGACCCCAGAGCGGAGGGTAGGAGCGGCTGGGCCAGGACTCGCGCAGCTGGTCGCTTCATGCGACCGTTCCGGGCTTTAGGACTTTCCTCGACTCGTCCGGACAGCACTCTAATATTACAATATTAATGAATAATTTTGGTGGGAACTATTAACCCTGTATCCGTTTACAGTATAAGAAATATCCCAAATAGAGAAATAAATTAATTTGTTTTTGATTGCAAATATCAAATTAATATTAGTTTTCTAGTTATTCATTACCTGTTATTTTCATTGTCAGTATAAACTGAAACCCGTATTCTTTAGAGACGTCTATGTCTTCTATGATCCATTTATGGATGCATCATCAACGACTTACTTCAAAGTTGTCGAATTAAGTATTACTAATTCCATGCATCTTGTCATATGGTTATCATAAGTCTGCACTTGTCCAAAGTAACCGACTCCGATAGGAGATGGCACTTCAAGAAGAAGATTGTTTCTAGCTCATAATATGATTTTTTAAGGTGTTTGATTGCCTAAACATTGGACTTGATCCTATTTATAGTACATACTGTCAAATAGATACCGTAAATTGTTAATTTTAAGAGGCTAAATACAAGCCAAGCAACAAAAAATGCTGTTAGTTGATAGCAATGTATTTAATCGTCAAAAATTATTTATTAAGTTGTTTGCAGATATATCTAAAACTTCTCAGATTGCGTTTTGATTACTTCTACGATAATAAACTGCTTGATATATCCCTAAAAATAATGTTGTTTTCCTTTTTATCAATATTATAGATTTACGTTGTTAAACCGTTCGGGTCGCGACCGCTACCCGCTGGCTTTTTGTCCAATTCTGGTCCCTTGCTGCACATAATATATTAATCTCACCGTAAATAGTCCGTAGACCTTTTGAGTAAGAAATTTTATGTAGTATATTTTCGTTGAACTAGTCATAACGTCTTTCCTAAAAGTATCTGCGAAAAACTAAATAAAGGGGCAATTGAAAACCGCTAGTCCCCCGCACTCCGATTCCCCGTATTATCCCCACACATCCGGGAACTTCTAGTATGTTCATCAGGAAATCTTGAGGAATATGTTGATGTAACAATTTTTAAAACTACGTAACTTATTTTGGCTGATTTGTCTCATTTTATCGAGCTATTAGGCTAAATTGCGTTTTCTCGTGAACTATAAACGGAAAATAGTACATGCGAACGAAACAGAGCAGTGCGTTTGAGCAGAATGTAAAAAAGGAACGATGGTATCGTTTCCCGCACAAAAACTACCCGCCGAACGTAAAACCAACCGAATTAGTTTAAAAACATTTCGCCCGGTCTAAAAATATGCATCTTTAGTTCGATCGGGAGTTATATGCTGGAAAAGTGACAATCATTCAATTCACATTCCGCTCTCACGAATTGGTCTGTCTCGCTCGCATAACTAATTCCGATTTTAGTTCTCGAAGAAACTGAATCGGGCTCATTTTTACACGACTGCCCAATAAAAAATGAGTAATATGTCCAGGGTTCATTTATGTATATTTTCCGTTTTTTATTCCACCATAATTTCTAATCGTCTAAACCGATTTAGAAGTGTGTGGTATTTTGGGAATTTTTATATCATCCCGAGTGTCATAGCGTACCTTAACTGTAGAAATATCAATTAAATATCGTGTTTAGTGTCTGATTAGAGTTAGTAAATGAAAAGTCTGATTGAGTGCATCCATATTTATATATAGATAAATAAGAAAACCACAAATCTACATATACCTATAAACAAAGTCGGGTTTGTTCGAACACTTATAACTCGAGAACGGCTAGACCAATTTTCATGGTTTTTGATTTGTAGTATTTGTCTCCGTCTCGAATAGCAGAATAACTATTAAAAAATTGTCAAAAAAATAAAATAAAAGAAAAAATATTTTCCCAAACAAAATATAAATCCGCGTTTTTCTCATGGTCAGTTGTACGTGGCATGTTCACGTGTCGGCAAATCATCTGCTTTATTTGTTCTTGCACCTAATAAAAAAAACAATAAATGTCGTATATCACAAGGTGCTTCAATGAAGATAATTAAACCGAATGCATCTCATGATGCACAATATGTAAATAGTTTAATTCAATCATGTCTTGCTGACACGCAATTGATATACTTAATTTTTGTAATTTTATATTCCTTTTTGTGTTTTTATCTGAGTAAAGTCTTTACCTAGGTTCTTTAACCTAATATTTATTTTGTATTCATTGTATTATTTTCATAAAATCATAAATTAAGTTCAGCTAATCTGTAACACGACATCCATTAGGCGGTACGAATTTCGTCGGGTCAGCTAGTATTTCGTAAAAAAGACGTTAAAAAAATATTATAAATACAGTAGTTCTCTTTTTGTAACGGCAGTCGTGTCTTTTATACTTTTTAATATATATATACTTGTGTATCAAAGCAAATCGGTTGTGCGCTCTCCATCATCGCTAGCTGTTATCAAATCGTTTACAATATCACCTAATCGATACAGGCGCTTCGCGCAAATGGGAATTCATAAAAAGAGCGGCACTCACCCATTATAAGCATTATTAGCGGCAGACTGGAGAGGCAAGCCAGCAGCACCGTCACCACAACTGAAAGAAAAATAATAGCATCATTAGTCTCTTAAAGTAGAAGGATATAAAGGGGCTTTTCGCTCGGCACGCCTTGATGGGTTACGTAATTTTGTTATCTGGTAACTCTACTGGGAGGAGCATCCCGGAAGGAAAGAAAAGGGCGACGGATGATGAGATACTACTCGAGTACCTTCTAATGTTGTCGAGAAAATATTTTGATAAGTTCTGGCATAACATTCCAATACTAAGTCAAAAATGAGGTCATTGCAAACACGCCGGTACGTATTTGTCGGTAACTATTACGCATCTAGCGCATAGTTACCGATAAATACGTACCGCATAAACGCATAAAGCGTTTTTTAAAATAATACTTGGCCGAATAATGAAACACCTAGAACAAAATCAGCCAAGAGAACAAGCGGGATTTCGCGCCGATTATTCTACAATCGATCATATACATGTTGTGAAACAAGTCATCGGAAAACTTAACGAATACGGTCAACGCTGCTACATGGCATTTGTCGATTACAATAAAGCTTTTAATTCTTTGAATCATAACTATATCTGGAAAACGCTGTAAAACCAGGGCGTAGAAAGTAAATACATAAGAATAATAAAAGAAATCTATAAAAATACCACAGCAACGGTCCGACTGGAACAACAAGGAGAAGAGTTTAGTATACAGAAAGGCGTCAGGCAAGGCGATCCACTTTCTCCAAAACTTTTTACGGCAGTATTAGAAAACATATTCAGAAATATAAACTGGGAAGATTTTGGAATAAACATTAACGGATTAAACATAAATCACCTAAGATTCGCCGACGACATTGTGATATTCATGAGAGACCAGACATATTACAAACTATGTTACAACAACTAGATTACGTAAGCAGAAAAGCAGGTCTATCCATGAATCCAACGAAAACCAAAGTAATGACGAATGCATTAAAGGAAGACATAGAAATAGGACAAGAAATTATCGAATATGTAGATGAATATATATATTTAAGACAGATAATAGCAATAAAAGACCACAATACTCAAAAGAAATCGATAGAAGAATAAGCAACACTTGGAAACGGTACTGGTCACTAAAAGAGATAGTTAAAAATGAAACGATACCAATGTCAATAAAAAGTAAACTTTATAATACATGCATTCTCCCATGTCTTACTTACGGGTGTCAAACTTGGCCTGCCACGAACAAAAACAACCATAAACTTATAGTATGCCAACGAAACATGGAGCGAAGCATGCTAAACATAAGGCTACAGGACAGGTGGACGACCTCAAAAATAAGGAAAACAACAAAGGTGAACGATGTTTTAAACAAAATTAGAAAACTAAAATGGAACTGGACTGGTCACATCATGAGAACCAACAAAGAAAAATGGACGAAGGACGTAATGGAATGGTATCCTAGAAATGGGAAAAGACAAAAAGGACGTCAAATTAAAAGATGGGAAGATGATTTACCGAAAGGATGGAGAAGGTTGGCTTGGAACAGAGATGAATGGAAGAAAATGGGGGAGGCCTATGTCGAAGGACAACCTGACCAAAACACTGGCTGCTGAAGAATAATATTATGATACCTTATTTAAAAATTAGATTTAAAAAATAATATAATATATTGTTTTACCACATAAGGCAAAACTGTATAATACGGTCAGCGAATAAAGGCTTTTATTAATATTATTATTATATTACGCATCTGTCTAATGTGCCCCGCAATATAATGGACTTCAGTTTTTTGACATGTATGGAGCAATGCTGACGCCACGCATTCTATTGTTAAGCAGTCTGACCATTTGTTTCGAGTTTTGTATATCATCCACTCAGGGGCGGATCTATATAAGGGCTTTTTGGGCTGCAGCCCAGTGCCCCGTGGATATAAAGGGCCTCAGCCTCCATTGAAAATAATGAACAATATTGTGAATTAAAAAACTAAATATCAAATTTTAAAAATCCTATCATAAGGTTGGCAACCCTGAGATCGAATTCTCGCATCTATTCCGGGGGAATCCCCGCCGCTTGTTTCAGCGTATTTTCTTGCAAACGCAGTCATTCGCAGCGAACAAGCTTCATATATCAATTTCTCGGTGGATGTGGCGAACCGCTAGCGACAAAGTCTTTTGCAATAACTTTTTTTTGAATTCTTTATTCATACAAATAACATATATGTATAGCAGTTGAGTTCCTACCGAGGCTAGTGCTTTGTCAATAGGTAACTAGTAATGAAAATTGGTTTAACTTTTACTTATATTAACTAGCTTTACAAATAATATTACTACTTGCTTAATTAAGCGACTAATTAACATATTATTACAATTAGTGTTAATGTTGTTTTGTCTATTTTAGTGAAAAGTTAAATTTTGTTTGTGTCAGTTGTGTTTGGATGTCTGTCATATTAACAAATAAAATATTGTATTGTCCTCTTTTTTATATATTGTTTAGGTACCTAGTGACCTAGACATCATTATCGAAAACAGTTTTTTGGCAAAACGGCAATTAGTTGATTAATTAGGCAGGCCCCCAAGTAATATTAGCCCGGGGCCCCACAAACGCACGGTCCGCCCCTGCATCCACTGTCTACTGATGAATTTTCAGCTTTTCCAAAACACTTTGAGGGTACTAATTAAAATGACACCTTTCCTATTACGCCAGCGCCAGGTGTCCCACAGTCCGGCCTGCTGGCTGTACCGTAGCATTCTATGGTAAAAATACTGTCTGATCTTGTCACACCCACCATCAGTCTGTTGAGACTGCGCCAGGTGGTGTAGGGGAGATAGGACCCCGATGCAATCTGTTCTTTAACATCCTCGCCAAGTGAAGCCCAATGTTGAGTTCTGCTATTCGATGATTGACTCCCAAGGAGCGGATCTGTTCGGCTTATGAACGACCTTCGCGATTTGAGGCGATCGTGGTGTGACTCCTGACCGTGAAGTGGGTGTCTTGGGTCATCTGTCACCTTTAAGCGTTCTGAGTCAGCCAGGACACCGTCACGTATTGCAGGGGGAGCTATTCCGATGATAGGATAAAGCTTTTCGACGGGAGTAGGTTTCAGGCAGCCGGAGACAATTCTTGCAGCAGACATCGTTCACAGCAGTATCGACCATTTTTGCGTGTGTTGATGCACTCCACACTAAAGCGGCATATTCCGCTGCGGAGATGCATATACCCAAAGCTGAGTTTCCTTATGATGCTATTTCTTGAAACCACCTTCTGTTTCATGTTGCGGCAAAACACTTTACGTTCTCCCGTAAAGTGTATGTTCCAGGAACATTTTTTTTTGGATATTTTACAAGGATAAAAACCTCACCCGACACATCGAACACGATTTGACTAAAAACTCATCGCCTGTCTTAGGCCAAACGCTGAATTTGCCAGATGTGTGAATTTTCCTGTTCTCGACATTTAAATTACCTGCATTACCGTATGTACATGGCTATTACTTTTCCGGCTTACCAACCGACGAAAAGGGAAAGTATTGTGAACGCGCTTCTGTGTATGTGTATTCATCCAGGATATCGCCCAAACGATTGAGCTAAAATGTGGCATGCAGACATCATTTAATCCTGGCGAAAGTTAAAAAGATCTACCAGGAGAGGACCTAGTCATATCTCAATCTCGAACTATTGGACTTAGAGACTTGAAACTCGGTGCACAGATGCCTCATTGGGCCAAAGTCATGTTGTGAAATGTTTATTTGTAATATCTCATATAGAAGCTACACTAATAAGATTTAAATTCCGCCAAAACAAATATTAACGCCATCTGTTTCCGATTGGCCCAACCCCGCCCTTCGCCGAGAAACGAACCGCGCTACCTGAGGCGTCGCAAAGAAACCCAACCGGGTTTGTCCGCCGGCCAAGAGAGGGCGCTCATCGTTTTTATTTATGACGTTAATATTCAGATGAAATCCTTTGTTACTTACCAGGAGAATATTAGGGTGACAACCGATTTTTTGGTTACTTCACCACGATAATACCTCACCCGATACATCGAACACGATTTTTTTACCAAAAATTCAACGAATGTCTTATGCCAAACGCTGTTCACATTCGCCAGATGTGTGAATTTTCTTGTTCTCAAAAATGTTATTAACTGCAGCACCTTATGTTAATGGTGTTTTTTTTAAGACCTAACCCTATTTCGGATTCTGCTAGGATTTAATATTATATTATTCGTCGACATTGTAAAAGCGATAAAACATTCAAGAGATATCAAGGGTGGAATAACAAAGCCATTATGTATCTTTGTCGAAAGGGCCTCGAAGGGTAGTAAAACAGTGGAGATTTGTCAGTCGGGTTTGTTTGAGGCTCGCGGGTCACGTAGATGTGTCATCGGCTGAATTTATTGCGTCTTCCTGAGGCCGGGCGACTCGGTCGGCGGAGTCGCATAAATTTCAAAGCGACCGGCTTGCTAACAGAGTCACGCCCGCGGCCGAAAGAATCCCTATAGGTGTGGGCTGGGCAAGGATACATCTGATTCGTATAGGTACGGCCGTTGGCATAACTCGCTACTGTTGTAGACACAAGCCGCGCAATGGTACAAGTATGTGAAGCATCTCCCTCTATCACTTCTAATGATGGTTGGCATTAAAATTTTATTTCACAGATATATGTTCTTCCTTGATCTGAAGGAGGGCTGGTCACTAAGGTGGAAAGGTTACAGTAGGGCGGCGTCGACTACAACGGGCGAACTAGTCACCCCAGGCTGGTGTAACGATATATAATCATTCTTTCAGCCGTGGGATGAGCGTAGAAGACTTGGGACAAGACAAATCTACTGTATAGCTCGCCAGCAGCCCGTTAGAGAACGACACCTTACGGCGAGGCACCGGGAAAGGTCCCCAGCGCGCAGCCTCGCCCCCAAACTACCAGTTTTGGTAGTATATCTCCGTCTGGAGATACGGTGGATAGGTTACAGAACGTATGTTGTATCCGCTTCATTTTTGGACTCAGAAAATATGACCATATCACGAAATATCGAAGTAGACTGCAGCGGCTTACCGCCAGGGAAGCGAGACAGTTTGGATCTCTCTGCCTGTTCTATAGAATCCTCGTGAATGGTGTGCCTCTTCATCTCGTAGAGAAGTTCACCGCTCTGTCGGCGCACGGCTGTCCCCTGAGATCAGTAGGCAATAACCTGGTATCCGTCCCTGGTCACAGCGACGTTTTCTCGTACTTTTTCTTCGTGGAAGCTATACGTCTCTGGAACGCTTTATCGAATACTGCCAGAGCAACCCCAGTGTCAACACGTTCAATGCCAGGCTCAAGGAGCACATAAACCAAAGACCATAACATAACCGACCATCTTTTTTCTCATCTTCTCATTACCCTTTCCTTCCCTCAGTCTCCTTCGTTTCCTCCGCGTCTTTATTTAATTTTAATAATTGGTTTTTCTTTTGTATTTTTTTTAAGCATTCTGTTTATTTTATCATTTTAATTGTATTTGGTTCAGCTAGCGCAAAACTAGTGATATAAACTTAATGATAGACATTGGCTAGCTAATATACATTGCCTCAAAGCAATAAGCTCGCCTTTTTTAATTAACGTAAAGAGCTTAGTGTTCGAATATTTAATTAGGTACCTTCGTTTGCAAGTTCTGCCGCACTGTTGTAACTCGAAGCGTATCGATAAATAAAAGAAAACCAAAAAAAACAATGTGATAAATGTATTTGTTATCAGTTAATTATTTCACTGACCTTAGCTGCACTTCAATGTCATAACCATAAATTATTAAATAATAACCTCAAATAAAATTATTTTTTTGATCAACAAATGTTAGCAGATGGAGACGGGGACTATGGATATAGATTGCCGGCAAAGCAGACATTCGTTATATTACAGCGAAGAGCAGCACTTATGTAGCCTTTGCTGGTCAGCCCCATCTTTATTTAGACAACACGAAACGCATGTACGCATCAGTCTTGTGTACACAATATTTTTAACTCTAATATCAGAAGTGGCTATGGAACCTGCACTTAATTACCGCCCGTATAGGGAGATGCTGGCTTCAGACATCTGGAGGCGTCAACTATAACTGGCGAACTTGTCACCCTAGGAAGTTTTATCGATATTAATCATAATGTCTCCCGTGAGGCAAGCGTAGAAGATTAAGGACGAAACAGTCTACTGTCTACGCCACTTGCCTGTAAAAAGTCAACGCTTTACTTCGAGACACCGGGAATGTGCACTCAGCGGGCAGAACTCGCTACCTTACTACCAGTTTTGCCAGATTTTTCCGGCCTCTCACTGGTTACTGGTTCGATGTCGCTTGCGCGGTCCTATCCATTATGTTACCGGTGATTTGGAATTAACCGAATCTATCGCGGACCACGGCGTCTTTTGCCCGGCTGCAGCAGCTACCATAAGGTTAACAACCACCCCCGCTATATAGGAAACAAAGCCGTTTCTAGTCTCCCCCGGTTATCTGTCGGAATGCTCAATTGATTGGCTGACGCCGTACGATGCACAAACCGTTCAGTAGCTCCCGAAGGTCGATTCCCAGGGGGTACTGGACCTCAGGCACAGCGTCCTACCCGGGCTTGCTCTTCTGTGTGGAGGCTACCGGATGGGTGTTTATCTGTGAGTTGGGCCGACCCAAACACATGGGTCATAGTGGGCTAACGACACTGGGTCCATTAGCTACCAAACAATAGCAAACAATGTTATCGACTGCTTCCCTTTCATAGCATTGAAATGCTAATACGTTTGTGATACAGCTCAGCTTCGTATAGAAGCGTGTCCCCGACCGTTTGTTCGAGCTTAGGTCTTTGAGAGGCTGCTCGGTTACAGCACTGACACAAGCGTAACTTGTCAACTGTTATCAATAACAAAGTAAACTGTTATCAACAATGACAACCAATGTTATCGACTGTTGCCCTTTCATAGCAATTTAATTCTAATGGGTTCGAGACTCGGTTCAGTTTGCTATAGAAGCCGAAACGTTTGTTCGAAATCAAGTCTTCGGGAAGCTTCTCCGTTCCAGCCTTAACACCATCGAAGCTTTAAAGACTATCTTTATACCAGACATATCATCAGGAGGACTTAAAAACACATTTTTAATTTTATTTTAGAATTCATATTTTAACATTTGCGCTCCAAACAGGGCATGGCTTGTTACAGGCAATAGCGGGTTATGTTATTCGCTTTGAGTATGGGTGTTAGTATGAGTATGGGCGGGAATGGGTAGAGGAATCGCCACCTTCGCACTCTGGAATGTTTAATAATGGAGGCAAGCCCGATGCGAGATATCGGATAAACACGAGTTTGTCGAATGAAAATGTAGGCGGCTTCAGACGAGGGAAAAAAGCTACTTGAAATTTCAAGATGTATTTAAAAAAAATCGTTTTTTTACCATCTAATATTAATATTCCCATATCACTTTTTATTAGCACTGACCATCAGGCGAGATGTGGTATTGATTCGATTGCGGTGGTATTTTTCGGCCCTGATATTTGCCCGTTTTTTTCAATTTAATATTTTTTGTCATTTTTATTGTTTTAATTTTAGTATATTAAGGAAGAAAAATGAGTACAAGCAACTGATTTCTATGTCTGAATCTTATATTTAAAATATTGGTTTGCTTGTACTAACAAACTTTTAAAATACTTATTAGCAATATCATTTTTGCGCAATATCAAAATCATTTTTTAAAATATTTTTATGGCATAAATTCGCAAATACGATGGACGGTTAGTTTTCCCTCACCACTACCATTGATTATAGTTTAATCAATGACACTACATAGAATAACAATAACCAGTTTATTAACTATTGACTATTTACATTACTGAATCTAATCATTTTGATAAAATCGGAGATGGATTATTATATCAAAATTTGTCTTGAATTTCCTTTCTATTGCGCCATTTTCATTGTTGTAGTTTTATATTTTTAATATTTCTTATTTGACTATTTTATAACTGACTACTTTATTGTATATTTTGACTATCTGTATTTTTCATATATACCTACTTAGGAACTTGAGCAGCTAAATTTACAAAAATATACACATATTTTTATTGTAAGCTGAATTATAAATGGTTTATACAATTTAAATAAATAGTCAATCTGTACAAAAAATAAGTACACTAGTTTACTTGTACTACAGTAATGGTAGTTATACTAGTATAATGGTACTGTCAAAGGGTAGCTCATGTAGAATTAATTTTATTATAGCAAGAATAGGGATTACAACCTACTGGCCTATTATATAATTATAATTTTAAAACAAGTAAATATATTAAATGGAATAATAGATTACAAAAAATGAAGTACTGCATTTATTAAAAAAACATTTTTGAGGTTTATGTATTTGGAATCTACTCAATCAGACCTTTCATTTGACACTAAACACAATATATTTATGTTAATTTATTGACATTTGGAGATTTGACTTTAGACAAGTATTTACCTGATATTTTGAGAGTTAAGATGCCCTATAATACTCGGAACGACATAATGATTATAGCAATGCTACATACTTCTAAATCGGTTCGAGCGTTTAGAAGTTTTAGTGGAATAAAAACGAAAAATATAGATGAACCGTGAACACCAGCGTGTGGTATTGTTAGAATCGTTATGTCATCCCGAGTGTCATAAACTACCTTAACTGTACAATTATCATGTAAGTAGTTGTCTAAATGTACGTGTACATGTATCTATATGGCTAAATAAATAAAGCATACATATTTCATAAAAAAACCGTAATTTTGAAGTCATTTTGAACTTTCTTGCTGACGTGGTTTTCAAAACAGTGGTACAACTACGATTCATTTTGTGATTCCAGCGATTTTTAATCCGCCAGGTTTTTATTTATTCGTTTTCTCTTGTGTCGTCGCCGCCTCGCAACTGTCTCAGACGGTGAAAAGCGGAAAATTCCCAAATACATCACGACGCAAATCCAGGATAAAAATACGGTCGTATTTTATTATTTACCTGTGTTTACGACACGGGTGTGGCTATAAAAAGCGAGCAATATTTTGAGTTTGTTAAAAACGCGAAGCCAAGCGGAAAGAAGATGCGAAATTGCGGACGATAAAGCATCTCGCAAAGGACCACTCGACAATTTAGCAGAGCAGAGCTCGACAATGTATCATCTCTCAAAGGCTCAAGCGCCGCATCGCAATGAAAAATAACGGAACAACAGAACACAAAGTCAGCAGAGATTTGTCGGGTTGTAGATCGCATTAGATTGTAAAGGCACAGTCCTTGGATTTACTAAATAAATCTCTGTTTCTATTAAAAAAGGCCCACAACTAAAATTATGGCAGAAGTTTATACGTTTTGAACCTGGGTTGGGATTTCGAAGCGACGACACGATATACAATTGTCGTCACTCGAAGCGGGACCGGAAGACTTTTATCGTATGTTATCAGACTGTAAATTATCGCACTGCGTTTAAATGGCTTATTAACGTTAATCGATAAATAAAGCGAGATATTTTTCCGCGTCTGCATCAAAATTCTTCGGAAGATTTTTGAAGATTTCCTGCGTAATCATTTTCTTACAAATCGTGTAACAACACTGCAATAAAATCTTTTTACAAAGTGACATCGAACGTACGATAAAATAGAAAGCTAATAGCTCACTCTAGCTAAGTCGAAAAGCCGAGTTTTCGATAGCCTTTTAATCGCCAAAAGTAAGGTTCAGAATCACGACAGCTCATGAGATGCCGTCTCGGGAATCGCCGTGATCACGATAAAGTGGCGATTAGACGAACACGATTAGTGTTATATTTGATTAAAAAATATGGTAGAATTATGAAATCGGAGACAATCGCGGTTGTTAAATATTATAAATAAGATAAAAAACGAATTTACCGCGTGAATTTTGTAGCACCCGAAGTTTCGGCGAAGTTGCAGCCGCCGTTGTCTAGGGTAGGCACTCTATTAGTGCAGCTTGTATATGAGATATTGCAACCATAATTTCACAACTAGGGTTGTCGACTACAGCGGGCGAGCCCGTTACCTCAGGAAGTTTTAACGATTAGTCGTTCTATCTCCCTGGAGTGAACGCAGAAGACTTGGACAAAACAGTCCACCCTCTAGCTCCGCCACAAACCCGTAAGAGGCCAACGCCTTAACCGCGAGATAGCCAGGTTATATGTAGTGTAGTTATGTGTAGTTCATAGTTCATAGTTACTTTACGACTACTATTAAATAATTCTTCATAAATTTGTTAAGTTTTTCCACAATTGGGAATGCGCGTTTTCTGTAAATGAAGTTTTAAAAAAAAATGCAATCTACGAAATCTGGTTGTACCTTTCATTATTATGATATAAAAAGTCGTTTGTAATGTCTAAGACTTTATGTAAATCATGTGAAATATTAGGTCTGTTCTTTTTTTTTCTTCTCAGCCTTTATAGTCGTACTTCTAATGGTAACGGCCCACCTTAATGTCTAAAGACAATTATAGGGGACCCGCTTTTATAACATCACGTTGCCGTACTCAAGCGTTCACCCATCCAAGCAATGACGACACCCGATGTTGCTTAACTTCGGTGATTTGACGCGAACCCAATGTTCATTGTGGCATTCATAAACTCTTTGTTGAAATGGTAAATTGATCTATTTATATGTATTTTATTATCAGATTAAAAGAAAATCGGAGAAAGTAGCCAGACAAGGAACTACGTAGATACATGTTCTTTAGGTATGATTATTATGATTGTATTTATTTATTTATTTTATTTAAAGAAATGCGCATTTTTTAAACTACAGTACATTACATAATATCATTAAAGGCTCCGTTGTAAATAGTGCAAAAAAGAGAGTACCGCAGCCCGGTCCTTCTTTAGATCAGCGCCGCCTAACTAGGCCTAGGCCCGTACTAAGGCAAGCGTACCAAGAAAATAGTGACTTGTGCATACTTCAAACTACATATTGATGTAGAATGAATTAACTTAAGGCAATAAACAATGTATGTACAAATTAATCAATAGGTACTCTAAAAACTAGGTCATTGATATGTCAATGCGTCTGTCAGTCTGTCAGTCTGCAAATAATATTTGTAAAGATACCTATCATAAAACACAATAAAATTAATTTCGATAACACGAAAAAGGGAAATAATAAAAAGGAATTGCAATAAATAGTTAAATAATCAAATTTAAATAATTATGGATGGAAAAAGGATTATGTTGATATTTTCTATCTATCATATGGTCTATCTACCTATACATGTATGATTTTTTCAAGCTAAAAATGATAAATCCACCAAAGCAGCTAATAACTCATTGCAGAATCAACTCCAATTTCCGAAAGAGAAAATCGAGACACTTTTTTCATAAATTGAACATACATACATACGGTAGGTAATGTAATTGAATCAGATTCCTGATTTGGCAAAGTTGAATCCGTAGCGTTACTTTTGCGTGAAGCTCTTCCTCGCTGAAGCCCGCCAATCTTTTTACTGATTCATAAAGTAACTCCTCGATGTCTTAATAAGTAATAAGAACTCGCACCCGAAAGTAAATCGCGATTTTATCTCCGGGGAAACGAGATCCGCCAACAAATTCGTTTATTACGCACGGAATCCCTGTAATTTATATCCCGGAAAGTTACAGCACTAATAAAAGGTATAACGAGATTATTTTATTGAATGACTACGGTTGCTTCTTAATGTAATTAAATTTTGCAGAAAACGAGCCGTCCGTAATATTTATTTTTTGGACTGCTGAACGTCGTCGTAGCTCGTAACCGTAGCGGCGTCGTAGCGGATACCTAGCAAAATCGTAACGGGATCGTAGAGGTGAATTTCAAAGGTAATGAGTAAATAAACAAATAGATGATATTCAACTCTTTTAAATAGCTATTTTAAAATAAAATAACCAGAGGTGCCCGCAGTAAAATTCGCGTTAAAATATCCATTAAAATGGTTTTCAAGACGAGTTAGTCGGTTTATGAAACTCAATGCATTTGGAGTTAAGATCTATAATATGCTGATCAAACGGCTATTTTAAGTGGAAAGTCATTTCATAATCTATAAAACTCTATGCTCTACTCAGATATCAGATGTTTAATTTATAGATCAAATTTTCAAATTGATGAGTTTTTTGTTGTGGGTAAATGTCACATATTTACATTTTGTAGTTTAGTAAGTGTACTTATGCAATCGGTCAAGATCATTCTCGGGTTTGATGTAATGCTAAAATAGTTTTAAAAATTTAGGTTGTCAATATAAAGGCCAAATTTGGAAAAGGTGAATCAGTCGGAGATATCGTTAGGGAAACGGCTGAATAATACGGAACCTGTATGGTTGCCTTGTCGAACACCTGTATTTACATAAAAAAAAAACGTGTGGCACTCGGGGACTGCCGCGGTAAAGCTATTGCATAGCATTTATAACAACTTAAACAATTATTATTATTTATTTATTAGATTTTTTCTGATATCAGATAACTGCGCTCTATCGGTAAACGTTGAAATTATTCCGAATGATTTGCGGCTGCGGAAGCTTCGGAATAATTAAAACGTCTTCCGATAGAGCGCCGCGCAAAAATTTTTATTCGATAAGCAAAAAAAAACGGATTATTCAAAAAAATCGTAGATAAAAATATAGATAATAAAATTTTCTTTAAAATGGTGCTGGTTTCATAATGATACGCCAGATAGTATTTGCGTAGTAGTAGTTTTTGTGTTCGGTTAGACCTAATTTCACAAATTAATTACACTATGTAATATAAACAAAATCTAAAATATTCAAAGCTAAGAATATTAGGAAAATGTTCTTGTTTAACATATATTTTTTTCGAATCGTAAGAAGTACTCGTTTAGACGTAATTATCAATTTAAAATTAATTTTTTGTCGTTAAGAAATTTCTTCATTTGGTCGCCGCGCTGGCCTAGGCCCGCGATATAAGCTATGCAATAGCTTAAAATACATGTGGCACTCGGGGACTGCCGCGGTAAAGCTATTGCATAGCATTTATAACAACTTAAACAATTATTATTATTTATTTATTAGATTTTTTCTGATATCAGATAACTGCGCTCTATCGGTAAACGTTGAAATTATTCCGAATCATTTGCGGCTGCGGAAGCTTCGGAATAATTAAAACGTCTTCCGATAGAGCGCCGCGCACGAATTTTTTATTCGATAAAGCAAAAAAAACGGATTATTCAAAAAAATTTTAGATAAAAATATAGATAATTAAATTATCTTTAAAATGGTGCTGGTTTCATAATGATACGCCAGATAGTATTTGCGTAGTAGTCGTTTTTGTGTTCGGTTAGACCTAATTTCACAAATTAATTACACTATGTAATATAAACAAAATCTAAAATATTCAAAGCTAAGAATATTAGGAAAATGTTCTTGTTTAACATATATTTTTTTCGAATCGTAGGAAGTACTCGTTTAGACGTAATTATCAATTTAAAATTAATTTTTTGTCGTTAAGAAATTTCTTCATTCGGTCGCCGCGCTGGCCTAGGCCCGCGATATAAGCTATGCAATAGCTTAAAATACATGTGGCACTCGGGGACTGCCGCGGTAAAGCTATTGCATAGCATTTATAACAACTTAAACAATTATTATTATTTATTTATTAGATTTTTTCTGATATCAGATAACTGCGCTCTATCGGTAAACGTTGAAATTATTCCGAATCATTTGCGGCTGCGGAAGCTTCGGAATAATTAAAACGTCTTCCGATAGAGCGCCGCGCACGAATTTTTTATTCGATAAAGCAAAAAAAACGGATTATTCAAAAAAATCTTAGATAAAAATATAGATAATTAAATTATCTTTAAAATGGTGCTGGTTTCATAATGATACGCCAGATAGTATTTGCGTAGTAGTCGTTTTTGTGTTCGGTTAGACCTAATTTCACAAATTAATTACACTATGTAATATAAACAAAATCTAAAATATTCAAAGCTAAGAATATTAGGAAAATGTTCTTGTTTAACATATATTTTTTTCGAATCGTAGGAAGTACTCGTTTAGACGTAATTATCAATTTAAAATTAATTTTTTGTCGTTAAGAAATTTCTTCATTCGGTCGCCGCGCTGGCCTAGGCCCGCGATATAAGCTATGCAATAGCTTAAAATACATGTGGCACTCGGGGACTGCCGCGGTAAAGCTATTGCATAGCATTTATAACAACTTAAACAATTATTATTATTTATTTATTAGATTTTTTCTGATATCAGATAACTGCGCTCTATCGGTAAACGTTGAAATTATTCCGAATCATTTGCGGCTGCGGAAGCTTCGGAATAATTAAAACGTCTTCCGATAGAGCGCCGCGCACGAATTTTTTATTCGATAAAACAAAAAAAACGGATTATTCAAAAAAATCGTAGATAAAAATATAGATAATTAAATTATCTTTAAAATGGTGCTGGTTTCATAATAATACGCCAGATAGTATTTGCGTAGTAGTCGTTTTTGTGTTCGGTTAGACCTAATTTCACAAATTAATTACACTATGTAATATAAACAAAATCTAAAATATTCAAAGCTAAGAATATTAGGAAAATGTTCTTTTATAACATATATTTTTTTCGAATCGTAAGAAGTACTCGTTTAGACGTAATTATCAATTTAAAATTAATTTTTTGTCGTTAAGAAATTTCTTCATTTGGTCGCCGCGCTGGCCTAGGCCCGCGATATAAGCTATGCAATAGCTTAAAATACATGTGGCACTCGGGGACTGCCGCGGTAAAGCTATTGCATAGCATTTATAACAACTTAAACAATTATTATTATTTCTTTATTAGATTTTTTCTGATATCAGATAACTGCGCTCTATCGGTAAACGTTAAAATTATTCCGAATCATTTGCGGCTGCGGAAGCTTCGGAATAATTAAAACGTCTTCCGATAGAGCGCCGCGCACGAATTTTTTATTCGATAAAGCAAAAAAAACGGATTATTCAAAAAAATCGTAGATAAAAATATAGATAATTAAATTATCTTTAAAATGGTGCTGGTTTCATAATAATACGCCAGATAGTATTTGCGTAGTAGTCGTTTTTGTGTTCGGTTAGACCTAATTTCACAAATTAATTACACTATGTAATATAAACAAAATCTAAAATATTCAAAGCTAAGAATATTAGGAAAATGTTCTTGTTTAACATATATTTTTTTCGAATCGTAAGAAGTACTCGTTTAGACGTAATTATCAATTTAAAATTAATTTTTTGTCGTTAAGAAATTTCTTCATTCGGTCGCCGCGCTGGCCTAGGCCCGCGATAAAAGCTATGCAATAGCTTAAAACTTAGATGCAGGGCCGTTCACAATAACTGCTGTGACCTTTTGCCTAAATAAGAGTGAATCCATATTAAGAGATCTCAATGAACATTGAGAACCAGCAGTCGTGTGCTGATATCTACTTCTTCACAAGCTTTTGAAAAATCGTGAAAATAGGCATATTCTTGCGTTCGGTCGTCAAGGGATGTTGCAATATAATTTACACATTAAATTAAATTAGTTTTTTTACAACAATAACCAAACCATGGTATTTTGGAATAAACTAATATTTAACGTTTTATGATTCTGATGATGTGAAGGTTTATAACAAGTTATCTATTTTTATATTATTTTAAGGAATAACTCGATTTTCTTGTTTTCAAATTTTACCTACCCTTGTAGTTATGAATATTATCATATCTAACTAATGGTGAATCGATTCCATATCCTAGCTTAGTTATTGGTTTATTTTCTGCATTGGACATAATTCCCCTCCCTGCACAACTTTAATCATCAATATAACATATAAACAACCTACCTGTTTTATTCACAATCCTGACTGCTCGACAGACGAAGTCGCAAGTCCCCGAAGCCTCTATGTTGGCGTCTTTCAGCTGATAGGCCACGGATCCGTAAGTAGTCAGTCCCAGTCCAAGACCAAGTCCGAGACCTGCTCCGAGACCAGCTTCCGCGCCAAGCTTCGACTGCTCGCCGCAAAGTCTCCGCTGCTCATCACCAGATACCTGCAAGGGCTTCTTATACTATAGTCACACATTTAGACTTTGACTGAAACGGATAATGGCTTCAGTCCCCATTTATGACTTATTTTAGTCAAATATTCTTATTTATTTATTTAAATAATCATCATATTTACAAAGCGTATTTGTCTTACTAATATTCGTATCCATTAATAAATATTACATTTATTCATATATTTTAAAAAAGAACAAGGCGGATATGAGCATTATGAAAATATGTACTGCTGCAGCTCGACTAAGTGCCAGGACTTATTCCAAGGCAGCGTAGTCTTTAGTTTTTTATGTACATATATTCGGCAACTTAAAATAATTTAAAAAAGTGTTAATGGTACCATAGCCGTTACAAATAAGTTATAACTAATAATATCAAAAGGAAATAATTAAAATATAATACGGAACTAGATAAATTAAAATAGAATACAGAAAATAGATAATCGTGTAAAATTAAATAAAATGGTAAATAATCTTATTAATAATAATAAATCATTTAATCAAAAGTAAAACCATACTTTAAATAAATAAATTATTTCATAATCGAAGAAACCTCTCTTTATATTGTTGATTCCACGAAGTCAAAAGTCTGAAAAAGGTACAACTTGAGTCAATAAATAACAAAGCAATTTGTTTTATGTAAGCTTTCTGAATGAACGCTGGGTCTAAGAAAAGGACGGATGGGAGTTAAAAAGAGCCTGGAGAAGAATCACGTCAAAATAAATGAGAAGAAAGTTTAAGCAGCATATACACTATTCGATATGGCTAGATGTAGAAACAGAAAAAATAAAAAAATACGTGTGGCACTCGGGGACTGCCGCGGTAAAGCTATTGCATAGCATTTTTAACAACTTAAGCAATTATTATTATTTATTTATTAGATTTTTTCTGATATCAGATAACTGCGCTCTATCGGAAAACGTTGAAATTATTCCGAATCATTTGCGGCTGCGGAAGCAAATGATTCGGAATAATAATTTAGACATCTTCCGATAGAGCGCCGAGCACGAATTTTTTATTCGATAAAGCAAAAAAAAAACGGATTATTCGAAAAAAATCGGAGATAAAAAGATAGATAATTAAATTATCTTTAAAATGGTGCAGGTTTCATAATAATACGCCAGATAGTATTTGCGTAGTAGTCGTTTTTGTGTTCGGTTAGACCTAATTTCACAAATTAATAACACTATGTAATATATACAAAATCCATAATATTCAATGCTAAGAATATTAGGAAAATGTTCTTGTTTAACATATATTTTTTTCGAATCGTAAGCAGTACTCGTTTAGACGTAATTATCAGTTTAAAATCATTAATTTTCGTTAAGAAATTTCTTCATTCGGTCACCGCGCTGGCCTAGGCCCGCGATAAAAGCTATGCAATAGCTTAAAAATATTTTACAAATTAGTAAGATAAATAACTAGCCTCCATAATTACTGTTACTTGGTAATTTTTTATCGTATTCTAATTTATACAAAATAATTTATAATATTTAGTTTTGTGCTAGATATATGGATATTGATATAGTAGTAGTAGTAAACGGAGTGGGAGGGGTTGTTTCCAGCCCTTGATGTCACCTGGATCTATAAGATCTTTTGTACCTACCACTTGGTGGTTGGGTCAGTGGTCTGATAGTAGCCCGGTACTGCTAGTCCATATTGACCTTCAAGTTAGGCAGATCGCTGGGTTCGAGAAAGGCTCGTCCCAGTATACTGTGTCTTTTTGCGGCGAGGCTTGGGCAGCGACCAACGATGTGTGTGCTGTCTTCAGGATCTTCGCCACATATTTGGAGTCCTTGATCTCGGTCGAGCCAAGGTTGAATATATGTGCTCTAAGGGTCGTGTGTTCGGTGAGGAGACCGATAGTGGTTCTAAAGTTCTTCTTGGTCATGTCAAGTAGGGCCATGGTTTTCTTAGGAAGTGGTTGCTCCATCATGGGTTTTGCCAGGCGGCATCCTTGGCTCTGTTTCCAGGATGCACGATGTTTCTGCTACAAGCAGTCCCTGATGATTTTCTTACCTATAGCGATATAGATATATTTATATAGATATAGATAGATAGATTTTAAAATACTTTGAAAACAACATCGTACTTACCAATTTAATTTTTATTTACTACTTTTTATACTCAATTGATATATTATAGTTTTTTTTGTTAATTGTAATAATTTTGGAGTAATTTACTGTAACTAATTTAGGATTAATTTAATACATTATACTTGGTCATTCCTACTCAATTGTAAAGTTATAATGGAAATAAATACTCTAAGTATGATTAGGTATTTTTTTTTCAAAGTAATTACATTCGGTATTGATTCATGCCTTAAAGCTATTAGGCTAGTCGCCGGTAAACACGCAATGTTTACAGTGGGAAGTTGGCGACTACTGCCAAATGAGTCTGCTTTTTTTTTATATTTTACAAGCTTTTATTTACCTTGCAATGTTTGTTAGTATGAACCTATATTTGTTTAGGTACATGTTGGTTCAGTTACGATGACAATGCATTTTTATTATGAGTTTGACCTGATTTTACACCCAGGATCGGCTCTTGTAAGGGGGTACTCTTGTTTGTTTGTTTATTCTCTTTATTGTGAAAATGTCACAATGGGCGGGTTTATTGTCATATGACAATCTCTTACAACCAACCCTATTATGACGTGTTATATGTATGTGTGCCTGTAACATGTCTGTAAGTGTGTGTCTTGTTATTGCATTCGATCGACAGAATTGAAAATGCAATTCCGTTAATTTGATCCCAACGGAAAATAGTGACCCAGCCGGGAATCGAACACGGGACCTTACAATGTAAGATCAGGCGACCTAACCACTATGCCACCGGGCCGTGTGTACTCTTCCACGTTCTACAGCACAGACACACAATTTTGTATACTCATTTAATTATGACCGTTCTAAATTTTACCATGACAAGGCTGTTGCACCCAGAGTTGGCTCCCGACGAGAGGGCTCCTCAACGGTCAACAGCACAGAAACGAAATTTTGTATACGCATTCAATTATGATAGCCTGTTCTAAATTTCACCGCGTTAGGGCTGCTGCACCCGGGGTTGGTTTACAACGAGGGGACTCATCCACGGTCAACAGCACAAACAAGAAATTCTATATAGCATTCAATTATGATAGCCCGTTTAACGTTCCACTATGACATGGTCGCTGCACCCAGGGTTGACTCGGGAGAGACCATTTTAATAAAAGCTTGTTTTTTAAAATATGTTTTTACTATTAACTTATTCCTATAGTGCCGTCGTCTATCGGACGTTAACGATCATTATACATAGATATCGTCACTCTCGAAGCAGCCCCACGAAACACAGATATTGAACTTTATCCATACCAGTTCCATGGGTTTTTAAACAGGACATTTTTATCAGCACGGTATTCGGCGCCCCTAATTTCTTCCTTGCATTACTAATTGCAATATTCCGTTTTTTGATCCCCTCATTACGTAACTAAATTGCTGGTGTGTGCAATTTTTGATGGTTCTGAGTATTTCCTTATTTTCCTCGTTTGATTTCCTACTTCAACATCCGACAGTCTATCCTCTGTGCATTTGCACAGAGGCAGCAATGCCTGCAGCTTCCAACTTAGGGTCTGAGTGGAGGAGCCTTCTATAGTAGCATAGACGATCTGTCGAATTCCATAGGAGCCAGGTTCAATCGTAGCGCGTTACCATTTTTATTATCAGGTACACTTGCGAGTTGTAAACTGCTACGGATGAATCCGCCACCCCAGGAAGTTATAACGGTATCGGATTATTCTTTTTTCCACGGACTGAAATTCTGCCGTCGTAAATGAAAACACAGTAACTTAAAAAGGCGTTTTGAGAAAAACGCGGTTAAAGTTCAGTTGTTAAATATTTGTTTTCATGAACAAAGTAATCAATATAGATTATTTCTTTTATTCTTTAATGTTGAAAAATAGTTAGAACTTCAATTCTGCATTAAAATATATATTAAATTATAATTGTTTAAATAATTAAATTAGATATTGTGTTTTAAATTAGGAAAATAATTTGATAAATTTTATATTTTTAAGCTATAACACCGAAACTGAGTGCACGGAAAGAAATGGTTTCATTGATTTTACAAAACCACATTTGGTTAAATAATTATTCATAAAATTAATCAATAATTAGTAATATCAACTAAACCAGTTACAAAATCGATTGATTAGTTTTACGAAACGGGTTTAAGTTGAACTAACAGTATGAAGTTTGATAAAATTTACAAATGCTTCCGATAGTTTTAACAAAATGTCTTAGTCAGTATTACTTAAGTAAAAGACCAATAAAAATACTTTAAAATTAAACAATTTGTTGTTGGTATTACAAACAAAATTTTGTTGTTTTTACGAAACCTTGAATTTGTATAAACAACTGACAAACATTGTTAGTTTTACTATATGCTACTGTTGAAGTTACGAAATCATATAATTGAAAATTACAAATGTATTTCGTAATATATAAAAAACCTTTAATTTCGTAGTAATAATAGATAAACGGTGTTAATGTTATAATAATTATTTGTCCAAATTACGAAATCATACAATTAAAAATTACAAACAATTTTCATATGTATTATCTGTATAAAAAATTGACACAAAAGGTTAATTGTACAAATAATGTCGCATAATTAAGACATTTTATTTGTTATACATACATTTGGAATAATTTGGTCCCACATATAACTAAATATTAATTTGTACACAACGTTAAAGTCATGAAATTTTAGTGTAAGCTACGTATTTCTCAATATTATTTTTTTTAACGTCACTGATAATGATTTCGTATATTTAATCATAAATATTATTATAAACTACATAAATATTGGTATTTTATAATACTCTATGTTTGTTACTATTACCGAAATATTTTCGTAAATTTTATCAAGAAATATTAGTGTAACCTACACATATAATCGTATATTCTAATATCTGTTGTTGTTTTTCATTACTGATAAAGATTTGGTAAATTTTATAATACATATTCGTATAACCAATATCAACATTTGTATTTTCTAATTTACTATTCTTTGCTATTATTACCAATAATAATTTCGTTAATTTTATTATGAAATATTAGTGAATTCTAAATTAGATTCGTATTTTAATATTAACCTTATTTGTTATAAGCACTGATAATCATTTCGTAAATTTCATCAAGAAGTATTAGTATAACTTACATATACATTGGTATTTTGTAATACTACATTTTTTGTTATAGTTACCAAAAGCATTTCGTTAATTTTATCAAGAAAAATTAGTGTAACCAGCAAATACAATTTGTATATTCTTTTCTATTATTTGTTATAATTATTGATTAAACATTTCGTAAAAATTTTTATACATATTCGTATAACCAACATAAATACTGGTATTTTCCAATATTCAATTCTTTGTTATTATTACGGACAACGGTTTCGTTAATGTTATAATGAAATATTAGTTGAAGCTACATTTAATTCTTATTTTTTTATATTCTAGGCTTTGTTATCATTACTGATAATGATTTTGTAAATGTTATGATAAATATTTGTACAACCTACATAAAAATTGGTATTTTGTTATAAAAAATTCTTTATTATTATTACCGATAATGAATTTGTAGATTTTATTATGAAATATTAGTATAAACTACATTCATATTGGTATATTGTAATACCCTTATATTGTTACAGTTAACAAACCCATTTCGTCAATTGTATCACAAATATTTGTACAAACTTCATAAACATTAGTATTTTCTTATAAAAAAATCATTATTATTACAAATACTTAATGATTTTGTAAATTATTTTATGAAGTTTTAGTAATAAATACATAAACATTGGTATTTTGTAATACTCTTTTTTTTTGTTACAGTTACTGGAACCATTTCGTAAACTTTATCAAGAAATATTAATATAACCTGCATAATGTAACCAACACAATCGTATTTTCTAATGTTCTATTATTACTTTCCTGTTCAAGGAAAGTATTATAGACGCACTTCTGTGTGTGTGTGTGTATTCTCTGACGATAGCGCCGAAACACTTCATCCGATTGAGCTGAAATTTGGCAAGCAGACATCATTTGGTCATGGCATGAGCTGATTGTGATTGAAATCCTTCCACCAGGGTTGGCTCCAGACGAGGGAACTCCTCAACGGTCAACAGCAAAGACCCAAAATTTTGTATACGTATTCATTTATGATAGCAATTTCCAAGTTGCACCATGACATGGCTGATGTACCCTGGGTTGGCTCCCGACGAAGGAACTTCTCAACGGTCAACAGCAGGGACCCAAAAAATTGTATACGCACTCATTTATGATAGCAACTTCTAAATTCAACCATGACATGGCTGATGTGTACCCTGGGTTGGCCCTGGGTTGATGTGACCCAAATTTTTTTATAGGTACGCATTCATTTATGATAGCAACTTCTAAGTTCCACCATGACATGGCTGATGTACCCTGGGTTAGCTCCCGACGAGGGAAATCCTGAACGGTCAACAGCAGAGACCCAAAATTTCGTATACGCATTCATTTATGATAGCAACTTTCAAGTTCCACCATGACATGGCTGATGTACCCTGGGTTGCCTTCCGAAGAAAGAACTCCTCAACGGTCAGCACCAGAGACCCAAAAGTTTGTATACGCATTCAATTTAAATAGCAACTGCCAAGTTTCACCATCACCATAACATAACATGGAAAATTCGAAAAAGTCGAAAAAGTCATTGATTGACTGATAGATTTTATTTATGAAATTAATATTCAGATGAATTAAGTCCCTGGCTACTTAACAGAAAAGTCTTCGGGTGACACAACCGATTTTTTTAAATAATTACTGATAGACTCTAGATTTCTTAACATTTATAATACATATTCGTTTAAACAAGCATTTATTATATATATTTTATTTAATATATATATATATATATATATATATATATATATATATATATATATATATATATATATATATATATATATATATATATATA
The DNA here is from genome assembly GCA_944548615.1 of Micropterix aruncella. Lineage (NCBI taxonomy): Eukaryota > Metazoa > Arthropoda > Insecta > Lepidoptera > Micropterigidae > Micropterix > Micropterix aruncella. Next base: position 19,025,106 of record OX155957.1, on the reverse strand, counting down.
TATATATATATATATATATATATATACTCTAGATTTCTTAACATTTATAATACATATTCGTTTAAACAAGCATTTATTATATATATTTTATTTAATATATATATATATATATATATATATATATATATATATATATATATATATATATATATATATATATATATATATATATATATATATATATATATATATATATATATATATATATATATATATATATATATATATATATATATATATATATATATATATATATATATATATATATATATATATATATATATATATATATATATATATATATATATATATATATATATATATATATATATATATATATATATATATATATATATATATATATATATATATATATATATATATATATATATATATATATATATATATATATATATATATATATATATATATATATATATATATATATATATTTTAGAAGAAATTATATGATTGAGAATATTTCGACACTAGTCGTATTCATCTCTATGACATTTCTATATATATATATATATATATATATATATATATATATTATATATATATATATATATATATATATATAAATATATATATATATATATATATATATATATATATATATATATATATATATATATATATATATATATATATATATATATATATATATATATATATATATATATATATATATATATATATTCAATAATATATAAAATTAGATTCATGAAAAGTTACTTATCTGGGGTCCTGGTGGACCAGAAACATTTTAATGATAGTTAATGTCCTCTTTAAATACTTATACTTAGGGCAGCAGCACCTGTTTCCGCAATTGATAACTTATGATGTTCTTAGTTATTACATCCAAGGGAATACAATAATTCGGCTGCAATAACTAAGAACATCATAAGTTATCAATTGCGGAAACAGGTGCTGCTGCCCTAAGTATTTAAAGAGGACATTAACTACCATTAAAATGTTTCTGGTCCACCAGGACCCCAGATAAGTAACTTTTCATGAATCTAATTTTATATATTATTGAAAATAATTTAAAAAAATTTACACCCTTAAAATATCAATATATATATATATATATATATATATATATATATATATTCTTTTTAGAATTGATCAATAAGATGATTATAAAGTAAATAATTATAAAAGCCACTTACATCGTGACGAAGGATTCCCTTGATCGGATTCGGGAATGCTTTAGGTGTTAACGAGAATGATGAATGCCTCTCACTTGCGGAAAGAGGAGTAGGTTTAAGTTGGGCCCATTTTTCAACTAGTAAACGCTCACCCTTCATCCAATTATCTCAAAAATTAAGCTACAATCCTTCTTTATACGTAAACTCACTCAATTTCCTATTATTTCAGGGGAAATAACAAGACAAGACGAGCTACTTGACAGATGGAAGAATTTAAAATAACATCGTTAACACTTAACATCGTTAACACCTAAAGCATTCCCGAATCCGATCAAGGGAATCCTTCGTCACGATGTAAGTGGCTTTTATAATTATTTACTTTATAATCATCTTATTGATCAATTCTAAAAAGAATATATACACAAAACTATCAAATATTTCAAAATATTGAATTTTTACATATTTTATGTTTCGTTCATTGTAAATAATCCATTTAGGTTAAAGGTAATCTTTCCAACTAATAGGAAAGAGCTGACTGCTTCCTTTCATTGATATGAGGGCATGTCACGCTTTTAGTTTTAAGTTTTCAGCTGAATATTGGTCGCAGCTTCTTTATATCGCACCTTTAGAAAATAAAAAAACGAAATTCGAAATTTTAAATTCTTCCATCTGTCAAGTAGCTCGTCTTGTCTTGTTATTTCCCCTGAAATAATAGGAAATTGAGTGAGTTTACGTATAAAGAAGGATTGTAGCTTAATTTTTGAGATAATTGGATGAAGGGTGAGCGTTTACTAGTTGAAAAATGGGCCCAACTTAAACCTACTCCTCTTTCCGCAAGTGAGAGGCATTCATCATTCTCGTTAACACCTAAAGCATTCCCGAATCCGATCAAGGGAATCCTTCGTCACGATGTAAGTGGCTTTTATAATTATTTACTTTATAATCATCTTATTGATCAATTCTAAAAAGAATATATACACAAAAACTATCAAATATTTCAAAATATTGAATTTTTACATATTTTATGTTTCGTTCATTGTAAATAATCCATTTAGGTTAAAGGTAATCTTTCCAACTAATAGGAAAGAGCTGACTGCTTCCTTTCATTGATATGAGGGCATGTCACGCTTTTAGTTTTAAGTTTTCAGCTGAATATTGGTCGCAGCTTCTTTATATCGCACCTTTAGAAAATAAAAAAACGAAATTCGAAATTTTAAATTCTTCCATCTGTCAAGTAGCTCGTCTTGTCTTGTTATTTCCCCTGAAATAATAGGAAATTGAGTGAGTTTACGTATAAAGAAGGATTGTAGCTTAATTTTTGAGATAATTGGATGAAGGGTGAGCGTTTACTAGTTGAAAAATGGGCCCAACTTAAACCTACTCCTCTTTCCGCAAGTGAGAGGCATTCATCATTCTCGTTAACACCTAAAGCATTCCCGAATCCGATCAAGGGAATCCTTCGTCACGATGTAAGTGGCTTTTATAATTATTTACTTTATAATCATCTTATTGATCAATTCTAAAAAGAATATATACACAAAACTATCAAATATTTCAAAATATTGAATTTTTACATATTTTATGTTTCGTTCATTGTAAATAATCCATTTAGGTTAAAGGTAATCTTTCCAACTAATAGGAAAGAGCTGACTGCTTCCTTTCATTGATATGAGGGCATGTCACGCTTTTAGTTTTAAGTTTTCAGCTGAATATTGGTCGCAGCTTCTTTATATCGCACCTTTAGAAAATAAAAAAACGAAATTCGAAATTTTAAATTCTTCCATCTGTCAAGTAGCTCGTCTTGTCTTGTTATTTCCCCTGAAATAATAGGAAATTGAGTGAGTTTACGTATAAAGAAGGATTGTAGCTTAATTTTTGAGATAATTGGATGAAGGGTGAGCGTTTACTAGTTGAAAAATGGGCCCAACTTAAACCTACTCCTCTTTCCGCAAGTGAGAGGCATTCATCATTCTCGTTAACACCTAAAGCATTCCCGAATCCGATCAAGGGAATCCTTCGTCACGATGTAAGTGGCTTTTATAATTATTTACTTTATAATCATCTTATTGATCAATTCTAAAAAGAATATATACACAAAACTATCAAATATTTCAAAATATTGAATTTTTACATATTTTATGTTTCGTTCATTGTAAATAATCCATTTAGGTTAAAGGTAATCTTTCCAACTAATAGGAAAGAGCTGACTGCTTCCTTTCATTGATATGAGGGCATGTCACGCTTTTAGTTTTAAGTTTTCAGCTGAATATTGGTCGCAGCTTCTTTATATCGCACCTTTAGAAAATAAAAAAACGAAATTCGAAATTTTAAATTCTTCCATCTGTCAAGTAGCTCGTCTTGTCTTGTTATTTCCCCTGAAATAATAGGAAATTGAGTGAGTTTACGTATAAAGAAGGATTGTAGCTTAATTTTTGAGATAATTGGATGAAGGGTGAGCGTTTACTAGTTGAAAAATGGGCCCAACTTAAACCTACTCCTCTTTCCGCAAGTGAGAGGCATTCATCATTCTCGTTAACACCTAAAGCATTCCCGAATCCGATCAAGGGAATCCTTCGTCACGATGTAAGTGGCTTTTATAATTATTTACTTTATAATCATCTTATTGATCAATTCTAAAAAGAATATATACACAAAACTATCAAATATTTATATATATATATATATATATATATATATATATATATATATATATATATATATATATATATATATATATATATATATATATAATATATATATATATATATATATATATATATATATATATATATATATATATATATATATATATATATATATATATATATATACGATAAGGTTTGTAAAGAAATCCGTTTATAGGATGATGTTTTTATTTAAAATAAAATTATAAAAAGCTACTTAAAAAGTAGCGAAGGAAATCCCAGCTTGTATTGGGAAATGCTTATGTTTGAATGAGATATACTTACGGATGTGCACGACTTTCGACGGTGCAATGTAAGTTTAAAGGTCCTTTAGCAGTCGACTAACGATCACTATTCATCCATATATCTCATAAATAGGGCTTATCCTTAGACAACACAAAATGCTTTCAATTGAGACGAATAAGCGAAAATATATATTTTTTTTAATTTAAAATTAATTAAATTTAAAAAATTTTGATAACATTATACAATCTTTATTATAAACTCCTCTGCCAGAAATTAAGATTGAAATTTCTTCTTTCATTTCATTGAGCATATGGAGGTTTTTTTATTTTTATTTCGATTTAATGGCTCGTTGATAACAAACTCAGCCAATTGTATCATATTTTAAATGTTGGTAGCATTCGAAATTTGAATTATTTTGTAATGTCACTTTCATTTATAAAACGGCTTTGCCG
>OX155957.1:18333425-18412310 GCA_944548615.1 Micropterix aruncella | reverse complement strand
ATCGTTGAAGAACTTTTGGGGGCATTCTGCTGGAAGCGTCTGTGGCTCGGAATTATCTGTTTATTCAGTAATGCAGTGGGATAATCCCTTTTCAGCAGAGCTGATTCGAGCGAGTCCAGAAATTCCTTCCGACCGGAATCCTCATTGCAAATGCGATGTCCACGAATGGAAAGTGAATGGGGAATCGTGAATGGAGTGAATGGGGAAACCTAACACTACTGAAGTCTACAAAATCAGCACACATGCGGACTGCGCTTCGCAAAACTGCATTTACCACCTACAATGCAGATTTTGTGATGCATTTTATGTAGGTGAAACTACCAATAGACTCAATCTTCGCATGAATACGTTGCTCAGCCAAAGGAGGCGTATCAAGTCTTCCAATCCCCACCCACGCGCGATCGCATGGCAAAAGCTTCGATGAGTGTTTCACTGTGAAAGTTATTAGGGCATTCCCGGAAAATACACCGGAAATAAAACTTAAAACGTGGGAACTTGGACATATATGGGTACTAGGAGCTTGCCAGGGGTGCGGACTAAACGTCCAACACTGAGTGTTCCATTATTAACACACATCAAAACGAAATTAACATATTCATCGCATACACACACCCACACAATCCAACACACATACTCACACACACTCACCTCCCCACACATATGTAGTTCAAACACTTTTAACACACATGCGCTACAACTATTTTAAATATATTTTGTTAATAAAATTTAAAAAAATATGTATTTTTTTTAAATTCAAAATTAAACCATTTTAATTTAAATTCACATTATCATCCCGCCAAATCACCATTCTCCCAGTACCACAGAAGAAAAGCGGGTAGCCGTTGGTGACAGCAGCGGATGCCAGTATTCTTCTCGCCGCTGAGGAAGGAGCCACGGGCTCCGAAACGTTCGGCTAAGGTACTCAACTCTATCCCTTTTACTAACCAAAAACCCTAAAGTGTATAAAAATACAAAATTTTCAATAAAAAAGTATATATATATATATATATATATATATATATATATATATATATATATATATATATATATATATATATATATATATATATATATATATATATATATATATATATATATATATATATATATATATATATATATATATATATATATATATATATATATATATATATATATATATATTATTGTCACTGGCTATTAAATTTTATAAGTATATTTTGATTAATTTTAGTTAATACTGAATATACTATTATTTGTAGTTAGTTAATTTTAAATATAATGTAACAAAAATCGTAAGTATTGGCGTGACATGCAGTGTCCAGAAACGTGAATTACCCCTTGAAACACGCTAAGCACGATTATTTCGGTATTCCGTCAGGTTCCTAGACAAATATAGTGTTTCCCAGCTTTTCCTTGGTGTTACACTCCTGTTTCGTGTTCTTCCGTGTTGCCCAGAAGTCTCAAGCATGTTTTTATGTATCTTCCATGTTTTCTCGCGTCTCCATTGGACCTAAGCATAAAAAACCGCATTTTCCAAGCTCCCAGTCCAAGATTGTCATTTTCGCGATGTTTGACAGCTGTCAACTTCTGTTCAGGTTGGTTTACAGGCAGTGTTGCCATTCTTGCGCCCGGTGAAGCAGATCGTTGCCCGCGGTTAAAATAACACGCAAATATTAAAAGCAATGTTAAGAAATGTGGTAAATATGCTAACAATCCTTGTTGTATATTTATTAAGATTAAAACATTTTTTTTACTTGAGTTGGTAACAGTTGTTTTGCTGAAATGTTGGCGGTCTGAGCTTCCTAAAGTTACGTCACACTTCCGCCCTGCTCACTTGATACCAAAATGGCGAAAGAGGTGCGATTGATTTTGTGTCAAGGAGGTGAAAAAGTGCCTTAATCGGCGGAGTCAAGAGTGCACCTGTCAGTGGAGTGACAAAAAGATGATGTAATTTGGTTCGTGTGTTTCTGGGGTGAGTCAACCATTTTACTCGAAGCTAGGTTATACGCCATGATGCCTGAGATAACCAGAGATTTTCCTGTTTGCCCACAGGAGTGGTACTTTATTTAACCCAATTTCTATCCGTTTGCAACAAATGTACTGAGAACCGTCACCAACGTCATTACCGCGGAGATTCTGAGAATATTCAACATCATGCTGACCTAAACAAGGCAGCCACTTTTACCTGCTGTCACAACTTCACTGAACGAAGAATAAACGAACTCTACTCATCAATGTGAAAACTGCCTTTTTATTGCTTTTTATTTCCAGGCATTCCGACGCATAAGCCTCATTCAGTGCAAGTAAAAACCACCACCCACCCCTCGAGATGTGATTTTTCTTTATGATAACCTCCCTTTAGTTTTTTTTTGTTTGACGGTAGTAATTTTTTTTTAGTTTCGTGGTTTTCCTCTAAAACCATGTGGCGCTCAAAATTTCTTATCTCTCATTCGGCATGACGTAGATTTTTTTGATGGTAAAATTCTGTTGCTTTTGATACTTTTTACGCAAACCGCGTGCTTAAAATTGTTATAATAATATTATTATAGCCATGCCAACTATCATGATAGTTAATAAAATATTATTTTACATTAAGATATTATATTGCATCATAATGATATTACTCAGAATTGACTATATAATATTATATTTCATAATGCATAATATGTTACTTTATATAGATAGTAAAATTACATTCCAATATTATAAGTACTTTTTAGCATTACATTTTTTGACGCATCCAAGTGTAGGAATACCTATTTACTGGGGTAGTTAATTGTATTGAATTGTAATATTATGGACGAAAGAAGTGAGGAAGATAAACATGACAAACAATAAAATAATATTAACTGCCCTCACAACTAGAGTTCTTCAACAGCCTACTTTCCTTTAGCGGGTCTATGTTATTAGTAGTTGTCGATTGATTTAATTTCCCTTCCCTACCTTGAGGTAGGTACTTCTCAACTGTAAAATTATCCACCCTGCTTTACTAGATCTACCGTCTTAGGAATACTCCTGGCTGAGGTGGCAAAATTCATTCATTAATTTTTGGAGCCTGTAATATGTGCCATAATTATGATTTCTTTTTGAAAGAATAAGATCGTACTTAAATGAAGATTTCCTACTTTATGGGAACTGTAAAAATGTATACAAACTGTATGCCTAAAAATAATGTGAATGTCTAATGGCAATAAAAAATATTCCTAAGTATACACCATGAGATTTTTATTAGTTTCATTCTTGTAGTAGGTGAATCAGTACATGCAATTAGGCATCTTTTGATAAAAAATTTGGAAAAACTATTTTTTTTTATAAATTTTAACAACTTGATATTATATAAAGTCTGACAATATTGTTTATTCGCGATATTTTACCTACCGCTAGATGGAGCACCGCGCTTAAGGGGTTTATATATTTTTTTAAACTTTTTTTTTTTTTAAGTTTAAAATATATCTTGTTTTTTTATTTATTTTTCATATAAAAGCTGTATATCAGCTCCTACTGATTGGCCACTACAAGGATTTCAGCAATAAAAAACACACCCTGTACAAACGGGTTGTTTTCGATCATCAAAGATCCATCAATCTGCGGCGTCATTTAGACTGGCAAATCGTGTATTTCTCTACATTCAATTAAACTCACTGATCCTCCACGCAGGTTCAAGTGTCAAGTTGAGCAAATACGCTTATTTATTAGTTGGTGCTTATCCGAATCGAGGCGGTTGATCGCACCGACTACACGTCGCGGCATACAATAAACGCCACTATGCTTCGGTTACAAAGAGAGCTATTTAGCGTAGACACTTGTAACCTAATACGTGTATTGGGCGACTCGTGTCCGCATTTAGCAATGCCGTTTACTCGACTGCCGTACTCACACTACTACCGAAATTGTCGATCGGCAGTGGTGCACTATTATTGGTTTGAATTCATTATTGAAAATTATTGATGAAATTAATCAAAACTAATGTAATTATTTAATAATAAACAAAATTTAATATTTTTAAAAAGAATATAACCTAACTAGTTTGCCTAAATATGTGGGTGTCACAAACGTATTTTTTTAAATATTATTCCACGAAAGCAAATTATGCATTTTTTATATATCCTGCCTTAGGCTTATCTGCTAGAAATCAAGTTGTGAAATCTGCAGCACAATATTTATTAGCCCATGGTAATTAGTAATTTTTGTAGATTGTTTTAGTGGTTATTGTAGATTATGTATCTGTATTACATACCTACATATCGAATTTTTATTATCGTATTCAATTATTTACAAGATATATAGATCTCTAAAAGCAATGGACTGAGAACACGGTCCTGAGGTACACTATATTACATAGAAAACTTCTCGTTGAGGTTTTCACAGATACTGACCACTTACCAATGATTTCTACGGTAAGATTGAAATAACTGCAAAGATGCAACTTTTTCGCATACTTGCTCTAGTTTTGTGATATGAATTTTATTGGGCACTTTATGAAAGGCATTGGCGAGATTAACGTACCTAGCGATACATTTCTATCCGATATCGAGGACATTGGCTATGAATATCGTTATTTCCAGAATAGCATCGCTACTCGTTCATCGACCTCTCATGACACCGAATTCGTTAATTGAAATAAGGGAAATTATTTTGTTGAAATGTAGACAATCTTATTTTTACTCTACTTTCTATAATATCAAGAATCATTTGATAATTTCCAGACATTGCTTTCCAACTTAACGTTTTTTCATCACCGAAAAGATCGTAGGTCGTAGTTACTCTGTAGTTTTTTAGTTACTCTGTAGTTAGTTAGTAGTTACTTGTAGTTACTTTCGATGTAGATCGTAGTTACTCTAGTATAATTCTTAACATTTTCTGTGAGACACAAAGTTAAATGGTTTCCAACAACTGTGCTACTAAGTTATCTCAAGCATTCCTTTTAAGACCAGTTGCAAAACAATATTTTCGTGGCGTTCGTATCTATCGAGAGTCGAGTACTACCGCAACAATTCGGGAGCGGAATTCAGACCGATTTTCTTGCGAAACGCACTCGCTGCTCGATCACGTGCGTTGCCTCAATTGGCGCGCTCACATTTTTCTAAAGGTACACTTACGCTAATTACAAGTTTTGGCAAACTCCACTCCTATTATGTCCGATTTCAGTACTCAATCTTCGGCAACAGCACTTAGGTCATATTAGTATCGGGAGTCGTGTTTGAGAGACATAGCACTTTGGCTAGAAATTGCGAGAAAATTGTAGATGAGAAAATGGTATTACATAAAAAAATAAAAGTGTAATATTACGTGGCTTCGTAACAAAAATGACTGAACTTTCCTTTCATTGTTTCTATTACTGTTAGTGACTGAACGTAGTCATTAAAAAGAATAGGCTAATTAAATCTAGGCTTTGAATTTCGTAGTTTAAAAAAATATATTAAGTGATATTTTAATTGAATGCACTTTGTGTATAAGATCGGTTAGGATTTATGTCAATGTAGACCATATATTTAATGCGTTCAGGATGATTTCGCTTATTTATAACAGTCAACTCACGGAAAAGCAATATCTTAAGTATAATATTAGCATCCCTAGATATGGGCGTCTTTGCTTAGTTAGATATGCAATGACCCAGTGGCTATGGGTTTAATTTGTTTCCCCTGCAAAATTTATAATATCGTTTATCGACTTTCATAAATTTCATAACCTGCTGTATATTGTATTGTTTGTAATAATAAATTAAAAAATATAACACGTGCAAAGTTATTCAGGTCTACTATTATCTAACACATATCTACTATAAATAAAATCAACTATCTAACATACTACTATCTAACACATATTTACTATCAATAAAATCAACCACAATCCTATTTATTATACTTGGGTTAAAATTCACTGTACTGATTTTTAATTACCTCTAAGCTTGTCGTACATTTCTGGCTAAATTATTACTAGATAAATCGAAAAACTATATTTAACGCTTCCCAAAAGCATAGAAAAACAAATATAAAAAACTTTTTTGATGTTAAGCAATCGGTTTACTGAAATGATCACTACAAAAATACATTCAAAATTGGAAAAAGTTTTATTAAAATCTAGATCAACATACACCTAAATTTAATTTTTCCTCAGATACATACTTTTACAGAATGGAATCATACGGGTTGTTATTACTGCATGGGCATTTTTTCTGTGGGTGAATCAGTACAAAGTGGTGAGCAACTTTTGATAAAACTTTTTGGAAAAAAACAAAAAACATTTAAAAAAAAAAAAAGCATTTTATGTTTTTTTTATTTAGAAATTTGAAGAAGTTGACTGTTAAATAAAGGTTTGAGAAGCGTTTGAGCGCGCTGCGCCACCTAGCGGTAGGTAATAAATCGTAAATAAACAATATCAGCGATATTTTACCAACCACTAGATAGCGTATCGTGATCATAGCTTTTCAAACTATTAAAAAAAATGATTATCAGTTTTTTTTATTTTTTTTATTAAAAGTTGCTTACTTTGATGTACCGATACACCCACAAAAAAACGCCGTTGCAGTAATAACACCCTTTATACCTACTACTTCTTTTATAAAATTCTTGAAATTTTGCCTAAATCCCTTCTTTAAACACTAAAACGATCCCAGAAATAAATCCGGGATATAGACATAATTTCAGAAAATTTAAATATTATAAAAAAAACTTTTTATCTCTTTTTCTATTCTATCAATCTCCTTGCTATTCTATAATAGTTAAACATTTTTTGTTTTGTGTATTTTTTTTAAAACATAAAGTATACTTAATCTCTACATTGAAAAATAAACGAGAAAATCTTACTTATTGTGACGTCCTAAAATAAAATAATGGAGTTTTTAAAAGAAAATTATTCTTAACCAGCGTATACTACATAAGAAGATGTTTTTTTGTTTTTGTTTTGATGTTGATGTTGAATGAATGATGTTTGTGATGTTGAATTAAATTTTATGCTGAATATTTTTTTTGAGATATCTAATTAGTATGTCCTTATTAGCACATGAAATAAACTCCAAGCGTATTAAACGAAAAATATCTAACCCTGAGGCCCATTAGGTTAAAATATTCTTAAATATGTTATTGCCAATTATCCCATAAAATCATTTTCTTCTAGTTATCTGTTTACATCAAAAATATACATATCATCCCAAAGCCTTGTTATTTAGCGAAGATTTTTAAAAGATAACAAAGCACGGAATTTTTAAAGACTGGGGTCTTAATTGTCAGAATTGCAATGGTATAATGGTATAACGGTAATCAATTATTAAGTACACAACTCTGTATAAGATGTGATGTTAAGAAATCCTATTCCTTCAATGTTTAATTATTATCGAAAATTTAAGATAATTCAACGTGTTTACCATACCATTCATACAGATGCATCATTTGCTCCTTGCAAAATGAGCAACTGCTGCCGCGCGCCGCAGTCATGACCAAAATTAAACCTCTTCTCATCTTCGAGTATGGCAACTGCGATGTTTGATGTTTCTCACAAGTATCGCTTTCCTACTTGTCAGTAAGTCGACGGTTCTTGAGATTGCAAACGCCACAAAGAGACTCAGTGTAAATAGATATTATAGCCTTGGCTACATACGTACAACAGAAGGCGAATTGCGATACTGAAGTAGTTAGTTATTTCTAATGACGTAAGACACATATTGACAACAATTTAAATTGGGATACACACATAAAAACCTTTTTAATATATTAACATCAGCCGTTTCTGATATAAGGACCGTGAGGTTTTTGGCGGATGAAAAAGCATCAATTGCTGTTTATCACACTTGTCTTCACGCAAAACCATCCTACAAAATATTGTTGTGGGGAAAAGCCCCAGATTTTCACTGTGTATTTTTTTGTACAAACACGAGCTGTCAGGGGAATTTATGGCGTAAGCATGAAAATGAACTGTACTCCTCTATTTAAAAAAGGAATAATATTAACTTTATCCTCAAAATATTCATTGAAATACCTGATTTATGCAGAGGCATATATTACCTAGACAATTACGAAGTATTCGGTAAGAGACATAACCATATTACAAAGGTTCAAAAATTACATAATACTGCCGAAATTACATTTAATAAATTACCAGAGGACGTTTTGTATAATAGTCTATATATTGATAAAAACACAATAACGCACAGTGCATTCGTTAATTATTTTTAATACATGTGAGTGCTGTCTTTCTTCCGTTGCTGCCATGACGGAACTCACAATCGAAAATAAAGCGAATTAACAACTTTCCAAGGTTGAACACACGAAATTTCTAGCAACAACAAATAAGGGAGTCAAATGAGTAACTGAAATATGTTAAGGCTTTAAACAAATATTTATTTAAATTCGTAGCTCCAACTGAATTAGACGTCTAGGACCTAATACTAATCTAATCTATTATAACCTATATAACTAAAAACACTATAACATATCTCTTAAAAATATCACATATTTGAACTACAGTCTAAGTAATGTATGTTGTTAATAACATTCTTGATTAACATACGACGATGTCTCAATACTCTCCATAAACTACTCCGGCTAAACCGGACTTTTGCGTAACTCGCCTCAACAATCTCTAACATCTAGTTATGTCACGGAACAATTGGCGAGTCGAAAAATATAATTAAAAAGTGGCCAAGCTTAAAGCAAAGCGGTACTTATCTCGCTACACACAGAACGTCTACTCGAGTTGGCGTATTTCAACATTCGTCGAAAATAACCAGAAAGCGAATACAGTCTGTAATTACAAACAGAGCGGTTTGATATTGCACGATTAGAACGGAAAGGGAAGAAAGAATGAATGAATGAATTGTGGCACCCCCGTCAGGAGTGGTCCTGAGATGGTTGATTGAATACACCAGGAGGCACATTTTTAAGATTGAGGAGCTCCTGCTTTCAAGGAAGGAAGGTAAAAATAAATCGATCAACAAAAATATACTAGCAAATTAGAGCTGATATAGGACAGTGAGGTCTTAGAATTGAGGATAGAAAAATGTTTTTTTTTCGATTTTCCTATCTATCTCACTTTTCTTCCATAGTATTTGATATTTAATATTGTTTTGCCTTTTCTTTGATGTGTTCTTGTATCATTGATCAACTTGTCTATACCGTTTTGCTAGTGATCGTAACCGTTAAATCTATTTTATATACTTATATCATTGTTTTACACGTTTTCACTTTGACTTTTTTTATTTCTATTTCGTTGTGTCAAGGTGTCCCATTTCACGGTTAAGAGAATCTTTCGACGTTTATCTGTCTTCTTACTCCATTTACCTGCTGAATATCTCCATACGGCTATAAGTAGGTACAGTAGGGCCTTGATAATCCGAACCCAATCTAATTGTCTAGCGTTTGTTTAGGTACATAATATTTCATAACAATACTTTTTGGAAACATTTGACTGAGAAGCATTAAAATGATTTGTTTTAAAACAAATCGGTTTACACTTTTACACTCAAATAATATGCAAACATGGCTTACACTAATTCCCTTATTTATTGCTTTTTAGTGCATTACAATAGCGAGTTTTTACTAAAAATACTTTTAATCGTATCACAATGTTATCATTCATCATTAGAGTATATCTCAAGACGATTCCAACAAGCCCAAATAGGTTAAGCATTCATTGTTCCGTTATTGATTTCCATGGCCTACCTTCCGGCACCGTCATTAGACCCTGGAAATCATTCATGATCAGAGTACATCTCAATCTGATTCCAACAAGCCCAAACACGGATCGGATACTTTGTTCTGTTATAAAGTTCCTGTGACTACCTTCCGTCTCCATTATCAAATTAGCTCGATGGTACCATATTATTGTATTGTGATCAGAACTTTTGCCAAGTTTTATGTTGATCCGAAGTGATTTAAATTCGACTTGCAAGATTCACACATTCAACTACGGGTCAAGCTAATAAAAGCATGTTAAAAAGGTTTGTATTGTAGCACAAATAATGGACTTTTGTGAATTTTGCAACGCGCCGACGCACAAATATAAAACTTGGTTTCTTATATTTAAAAGGTTTCCATATATTTAAATTTTATAAGGCTATTTCAAGCTCCATGTCTGATAATTGTGAACAATATTTTCGTGTAATTTATAACCTAACTGTTCAATGATGGCCGATATCAATTCGTCCGGGTTGGCACAGCTGACGTTAAGTCACAGATTTGGGGAGAAAAGTGTACTAAGGCATCAGATGCGTCAAGTCTGGATATAAAGCATACTAAAGGAATTCTACGATATTTAGTATAAAACTGGTGATATAAGCAGTGGCGTAGCTACTAAGGAGCGAGATGATGCAGTGCACCAGGGCCCACAGTGCTAGGGGGCACACGAAGCTATAGTTATTGGTCTAACAAAAATTTGATTAATGAAATAAATCTGAATTTGTTCAAAAACGCCACCTAGACGCAACTTAGAGGTGTCAACTACTACAAGCGAACCCGTCACCTCAGGTTCACCTTAGCGATGATCGTCTCGTATTTGTGCGTGCGTGCATTCTGCGTATTTGTTTCAAGAAGCATTTGCATTTTCTTTTATTTTGTTTGTGGATTGTGTTTAAAGTGGAGTCAAAAGTACAAATTAGTGTAGCGTTTTTAAGCGGAAACAACAACAGAAAAGGGAAGAAATTATACAACAGTTAACCATACTGGACACATTTTTGGTCCAACCGAATTCTCCAGAATTTATTACTACTCCTACTACGTCTCATTTCCAGTGCAAGTAGAGTCATCAACAGCCAAGGTACGATGGAAATTGTGTTGTTTTATTTATATTATAGTATGCTTCAATTTTTATTTGATTTTAATATGCACAGCTAATAATTAATAGGTTAACTACTTTTATTACATTTTACTAAATCAATTCAATTAGTTTTTATTTGATTTGAGGAGTTGAGTGATGGGGGCACAATTTCCTTTTCGCAGCAGGGCCTTTCACTACCTAGCTACGCCACTGGATATAATTCTATAATAATATGGTCTCCTGCTAATAACATATTAGACAACAATTCCCATTACTTGTTTACAGTATTGTAACATCAAAATAATGGTAAGAAGCCCAGTCCAGCAAAGCCCAGGAAATTAAGAGTTACGTTCTTGAACATGCAAAATATTGCATGTTGAACTTTTTTTAGTAAGCAAAATATTGCGAGCGGCCTAACGTTTTTTAAAGACCCGATAAATCCTATATGTGGTTAGGATCGATTATAAGTTAATGTTTTTTCTGATTGAGAAGAAATATTCTTTCTTTTAAATTGAATGAGATTAGACATTGCCTAAAGCCTTTTTAACAGATACGGTTGTAAACAAAAAACTTTTAAAAAATATTTCAAATTTTTCAAAAGTTTATTTTTTTATCTTAGTATTATTAATATATTATTTATTATTTAATCTCGTCCTTTTATTATCTTTATGTTATATACATAAACCAAAAGATTCGTTTTTTATTTTTATTACAAAAAAATGCAGTGCTTGCGAGGGTGGGCCTGATTGCGTTTCTTTCTGAACTAAAACTAAAATTAGTTCAAGCGAACGAGATAGAGCAATACGTTAGAGCGGAATATGAAACGAATGATCGTCGATAAAAACTACCTGTCGAACTTATATAATATTCGTCCGAATAAATTTGAACACATTTCGTGCGGTGTTAGGTTCAGATTTATCTTTTGTGGGTAGTTCACGATGAAACGCAATCGAGCACAGTGTCTACTTAACGTTATTTAGTGTATTTCAATCATTGATCACGGTGAAAATTAATCAATTTATGACTTAAACTGACAGATGAACAGGGTATGGGGTGCTTTCATTGGTTAGTTTCCACTGATGTATTGATTAGTGGTGATGTCGTTTCAAATGACAAATTCTAATTTTGCAGCTCAGTCAATCTATTTTTAAGTTTCAAACTTAGTAATAAAATAATCCTACTACTTACTTACACTTGAAATAGGTATATAATTTAATAATATTAAAGTATTACTATTTATTCATTATTATTATGCTTAACTAAAATATATAAAATATATTTAGTGAAGCCGCCCACTTTCGTATCAACTCTAGGAATATGTCTTTTCGCAGTTAAAAAGGAACGGCTTCCGATTCCGATAGCCGTAAGTGTTATCAAATATGCAATATTACAATATATTCCAAACGTATGTAGTAAAAAACGTTTCGAATACCCTTAATCTGTGGCTGTGGTCTGCGAATCGCGACTAGCCACAGGCTACTGCCGCACGGTGGGGTATTTGTATGACCGGACTCTGAAAATGAACTTTTCGTAGCGATAGATACCTTATTACAATATACGATATTTTTTACGTCACTGACTGCTATTCCCATTTTGTTTAACAAAGTTTAACGTTAGTAGTCGATGCTTTTTGTGAAAACAAGACTTTTTTCATTTAAAGCCAAATCTGTAATAAATTTCAGTATATAAAAAAAAATCAGTATAAAAAAAGGTTTTTCAGTATAAAAAATCCTGAATTAAATTGAAAAACTTTGAAGTCCAAAAAGTGTTTAATTCATTTAAAACATTCTTCAGTTTCAGTGGCGTTTCATCGACAATTTTTAAACAGAAACAAGAAGAATATCAGAAATTGGTGACATAGAAGAAGAATAATTATAAAACAGAAGCCAAAATATGAGGCAAATGATTACGAGCTGACTGAAGAATATATTTTTTTTTGGCCAATAAAGTAACGTTTTCAATGTTCAAAAGTATTCTTCGTAAGTCATCCCATTCGCTGTAACTGTATTACAAATAACTTATTAGGCGGATCAAAAATTATTTTGGCCAACTTTAATGCTTAAATTTCCCACCGTGCGCCGCGCCGATAGCCCTCAAAGCACCTCACTTTCAAAGAAAATTATTGTATCGACCGATCCGCGCCTTAAGTGGAGGAAACGGTGTGCCTTACGGCCTGACATGCATCTGACTCCATTTTAAAAACACATTTAAGCGGTCGTTTCTCCAGCCGCCGGTGTGCGTTATGCGCTCAAACGGATGCTCATAAATTCTCTTACTTCGGAAGCTGGCTACGATTATTATCGACGAATTTTGTTTGGTGTTCGCATGCAAATATCTATACACTTCGAAATTTCTCTGCTTTTTATGTGGATTTTATAGCTTTAGTATAAAATGAGAATATATCACCATCCCATAGTGTAACTTGTTCTGATATCTGGTCATGTAGTTTTTGATTAGGAATTGGTTAGGAAGAGGAACATAATCAATGAATTACCTATATGATTGTTTAATGACCCAACCGCATTCAGCAGCACGAAAGAAACGTGGCTCTTCATTGTCAACGTCACTATTAATATGGTGAATATAGGGCTGAAGCTGAATACCAATAAGACCAAGTGCATGATAACCTATTAAGTAACTTAGAATCCATTAACAAACGTGGCTTAATGAATTGTACCTCAGTGGACTGATGTTATCAGAAAAAAGAATGTCATTTAAACGACAACTGGTATTAATATACCAACTGGTACTATACTGGTACATTACACAACTTTAGCACAACGCCTAGAAGCATTCATTAAGCCTAGAAGCGAAGAAGTAGAACCTAGGAGTAACCTTTAACATAAAATTACGTTTTAATTTACATGTAGTAAACATAGCCAAAGAGGCATATCGAATGTTAGGAGTCTTAATACGGATTAGTAAGCCATTTACGTAACCCGGAATTATTAAACAATATTTTTTATCGACTTGGTGGCCACATTACAGGGTACATTAACATACACTCGAAAGAATACAGCGATTCAATACAAAATACTTGTTTAAAAAATGCCACGAAAGAGAAAATGGTAACTATGCGAATGCTTCAAAAAATTTTTACATGTTACCAGTAGAAGATAGGCGTATTTTAGAGCTCATTTTTGTTTACAATATATTCTCTTGTCGAATAAATTGCCTGGCACTACTTGACGCACTTGCATTTCACGTCTTAAATGATCACTAAAGCAGGCAAGTACTCGTACAATATTTGCTAAATCTACCTACCGCAAAATAGTATAGCACATTTTGAAATATCCAGTTTAGGAAAAAAATTATAAATCAATGACATTGATCAATTTTATGAAAGCCCTATATCCTTCAGTCGAAATTTCGATATTTTAACGAATTATCGGTATTAAAAGATATTTAACGAATTAAACTATTCTTATTCTTCTTCTTCCTAGATCCTGTTCCATTTAGTTGGGGCCTGCCTTCCTTGTCCTCCTCCACTGAGCACGATCTTTGTATCGGCGTCAAGTTGAGCTTCTCTCAGGTCTTTTTCAACCGTCGCCAACCAGGTAGCGGATAGTCTTCCAAGAGCACGTTTCGTCGTTGGCAGGTCTAGGGCAAGCTTCACCATGTGATCATCTGGGCGTCGCTGGATGTGACCGTACCACCGTAAGCGTTTTTCTTTGACTTTATCAATTATTTGAGCGACTTTAGAACTGCCCCTTAAGTACTTATTTCGGATTTTGTATATTAGTGTGACACACGCTGACTAGCGTAGCATGTGCAATTCCGTTGTATGTAGTTTATTAAGATGTTTGTTAGTCGCCCAACGTTCTGATCCATACAAGGCAGCAGGTCTAATGGCTGTCTTATACATTTGCCCTTTGATATAAGGGGCATTTTTCTGTCGCGCACCTGATAGTTGTCTCCACTTCATCTATCCAGTTGTAGATCTATAAGTAACATCGTTGTCAATTTTTCCATCATTTCTTAGTACTGAACCCAAATATTTAAATTGCGTCACCGTCGGTAAACGCGTAATTCCTAAAGGGTTAAAATATGTTTAAAGAATTAAACTATGTTTAAAATATATTAATAACTACACAAGTTGTTGATCTTATAAATTGTAAATTGTATATATTTAGAATTAGTGATGTTGTTGGTTGTTGGATTTCAAATAAAATTATTAACGTGCAATGGGATTTAATTTGCATTGACAAAGCTTGAAAAAGGTATTAAACGGAAAAATATCAACCTAGATCTGAAAATCCGCCTTAAATGCTACGTATATGCAAAAGTAATTATAAAACAGCATCTATAAAAGTAGCTACCTAGTGATCACTTTTTTTAAATACTTTTTGATATTTTACGGACAGGTACGCATGACCTGATTTTGCACCCAGGATTGGCTCCCGACGAGGGGACTCCTCGATGGTCAACAGCACAGACACGAAATTTTGTATACGCATTCAATTATGATAGCCCGTTATACGTTTCATAATGTCATGGCTGCTGAGACCAATATTGGTTCCCGACGAGGAGACTCCTCAACGGTCAACAGCATAGATACGAAATTTTGTGAACGCATTCAATTACGACAGCCCGTTTTCAGTTTAATCAATACAGGACTGCGGCACGCAGGGTTGGCTTCCAACGAGGGAAATCCTCAAATGTTAACAGCACAGACACATTTTTTTTATATGAATTTAATTACGAGAGCCCGTTCTAAGTTTCACTATGACACGGCTGATGCACCCAAGGTTGGCTCGAGAGAGAGAATTTTAATAAAAGCTTGTTTTAAAAATGTGTTTTTACTATTACCTTATTTCTTATTAAATTGCTAAACCTACCCATATAAGTACTTATCAGTGATAACTACCTACCAATCGTAGTCTTGTTTCGTATTCTGCCAATCCTCTTTGAAGCCCAAGCTACATGAGTTATCAATGCCCCTTTTGCTTGGCAGACATTGCTTATTTTATTCATCCACTGGTGATGTTGATTTTTACGAAGTTTTACGATATGGATCTAAATTAACGCGATGGCAACATTGATTAAAATAAAGATTAGACTCAGAATGTACAAGTTTAAAGCGCAGCTTTATCTCGGCGTGCTCTACTTACGGCTGAGCCGCAACCTGCGCGTAGACCATGCAATTAGATTGTTCTAAAAGTGAAAGGCGTGTATATTCGCTCTGGTCACACGGTGACTACGCTGCAGCACAAAACACAGTAACTATAAAATTTGGCTTAATGAGAAAAAATATTTGAAAATACAAAAAATATTTTATGGTATTGGTGACACGACGGTGTGTCACAATGACATGACAAAAAAGAGTTAAGGAAATGAAATAATATATTTTTTTTTTAGAAAAAACAGTTAAAATTATTATTATTATTTTAATTTTATTGGTGACATGAAGGTATCTCACAGTGACACTATAGCAACGTATACATTTTTATCAAATCAATGATTTTTTGCAGTCGATTTTAAGTAAAATTAGGTAACTGTTTTATATATTTTTGTTATTTTAAGGTTCAATCAAATATACAAATTATATTTCAACATATGAAATACAAGAGAATATCATTATAAATCGGATACAAACGAATTTACAGAGTCAAGTTTGTAGCACCGCCGAAATATCGTTTCGGCGATGTTGCGACCGTGCAACACCCTGTGTTGCAACCATCTACGATGTGTCATTTCCTCTCATAAGCAATAGATAATATTAAACATAAATAAATAAAAGTTAAAATAATTAAAATCAAACAATGAGTGCCAAACGCTCTCTATAAATAAATTCAGACGCGCTCTACGCACTAATTCATTTTGGAACATTCTAGAAGGCCAATAGGTAGGTAGAAATCGTATCCGATAGTTGCGAGCCGGACAAAGAAACATACGTGCCGGTCATCACTTTTTTGGGTTGAGGGCGGTCTGAGGCGGTCGCGCCTTGGACCGCCACGGCAGATAGAAGAAAACCCTACTTCGAGTCACTCTAGTTTTTGCGGATTAAAAAAGAATTTTAAATGTGTTAGATTCAGTGCTCAGATTTCCAAGGTAGGAATTTAATTATATATAGAGGATACTTAGCTCATGTCTCCAGAAACTATAAGGTGTCTTTTCGTCATTACAGAGACGACCGTCGGTTTGGGGACTGGTTTTTTTTTATGTTGGTTTTTCTTCTTTCTTTGGTTAATTTATAGGATTTCATTTTTCTCTTTAGTTCTTTGGGGAGTTATTCTCATAGCATATATCATGTTCATTTTTTTTTATAATTAGTTCTCGTCATTTATATCGGAATACTGTGGTATTCGTTTGTAAATTTGGCAGGCCGTAGGGTCATATAAGTATTTAATTGTCTAGAAAAAATAGTCAATACATTTTATTCATTATTCAAGAGAGGTAGCGCGACACAACCCGGTTGGGGCTCACACATTTTTTGCATATTTCCTGTTCTCAGTCCTCCACTTTCTCTATTTTCTCTGTTTTAAAAAAATAATTAAATTCCATATATAAAACTGGCTATACAAATCGGACACAAGGTAGACGGAGTTTGGCTAGGGGTCTTTCGGAAGGAACGTGACCTACCTCGCATATAAAAAAATCAATTAATAAGTACCTTATTTATTACAAGGGTGTGATTTCCTAATACGCTGAAATAGGTATCCCTAAAATTCATTATATCTTACCCAACTCGTGAGGATTTTCTAGATGTTTATCTAGAAAATCCTCACGAGTTCCGGTAAGGTTGGTGCGATAAGTACGGTGCGATAATAGTATTAAGCAATCGTAATTTCTAAAAGAACAAGAAATCCAGATCCATTCTGTACCATAAATATTTAATACTAATATTCGCCATGAAAGAGCGAAATTAGAAATAATGGTCATAACCCGCTGGGGTGAAAGGTCGTAGAATAAAACTGTAAATATAATTTTAAACATCGTTCTTAAATATTCTTGTTTATATTGATTTATATTTCATCTTCCATAAAAGGAAACTGTAAAATATATTTTCAAATAGTGTTTTAACTCTTAGAGCGCCGCCGTCACATACGCTGTGCCAGACGATTTTTGTCCCTCAGCGCCGGCGTCACACCGTCTGTGACAGCAGATGCGGCGCTGATTTTTATTTTTTTTCTACCTAATGGTTTACACCAGCGTAATAAATTTAAGTACAGCCGCTTGCCAATAAAACTAGCAACCGAAAGAAATATCGCAGTTTACAAAATATCATTTTTGAGATGCCTAAACCGACCCTGAAAAGCGTACATCATAATTTCTTCGGACGGCAACGTTTAAAGTCGTTCCTAGAGTATCTGTATTAGTGATTTGTGTTGTGGATACCAGAAATAATGTAAGTAGATGTTGTTTTAATATTATTTAAATATATTATTATCATATATAAACCTTCAAATCTCCGAAATAGGAAGTAACAATGGGTATTATTCGCGATTCAATGCCGGTTCCTTGGAACAGTTAACACAAGCAAGCCGTTTATTGAGTAAAATCTCGTATTTTTTCAAATAATTTATAATAAATTAAATATCATGTTATTGGAAATTTAGTCTAGATTACATATACCTACTTAAATTAATCTGACGTTTCACAAGTAATTTCCTGGAAAACTTTAACTTACTGTAGCAACGACCAAACACATCGCGACTATAGAGGATGTTTTATATTTGTTACATAATGATTACAAGAAAGTTTTTTTTTATTTATTTTTTTAACGAAATATTTTTTAACATAAAAAAGTGAGTTAATATCGCTATATTTTTTTTTAATTCAAACTTTGTTTCCCAGGATATTCAATTTCCGAGGATATATATTTTTTTTATTATTTCCATTTCTTTGTAACAAAAGTTTACGAAAAATAACCTGCATACGATTTTTAACAGTTTTTTAAGTACATAAACAAAAAGTATTTGATAAAATATAAAAAAATGGAGTCTACATTTTTAAAGTTTTTAACTATAGTTTTATGTATAGAATCAAGCTTACGTCTTTTACTCTCCAATAAATACTAAACTTGTATCTTCATTTTTGAGTCTTAAAATTCCTTGATGTCATAGATTTTTGATTTGAGAATTCCAAAGAGAGATTAGAGGTACAGTATTGTATAGGCAATTTCGGCGAGCAAGGATCTGCGGCAATTCGTAAAGTCCGTATTTATGATTTTGACATGTAACGGTATCGCCAGCGTTAACCACCAGACCACGCGTTTCCAAACTGTTAAAGTAATGTACAAAAAAAGAGACATGGACATACATACTATCTTATATGCAGAATCTTTAAAAATAAACATTAGTATAGAGGAAAAAACATAGCTCTATGCATATAAATGTGCTAGCATATCCGAAATGAGGCGAAGTCGTACAACCAACTAGACCTATAAGGTCTGTATCTGGCTGTGCTGGAAATATATCTTTGAAATACATTGGTAAATCATTTACATAAACTAAAAATAGAATAGGGCCCAAAATTGAACCCTGCGGGACACCAAATTTATTAAAGCAATCGAACAGTGTTTCGTAATGTTTTGATTTTGACAATGTGTAATTTCCACGATTAAAGTTCTATTTTTCAAATATGAATCAAACCATTTTAAGCAGTCCTCTCTAACTCCATAATGATTTAGTTTGTTTAGTAAAATATCACGTCCAACGCAATCAAGTCGCCTAGATAACCATAGTCAAAATAGTCGCCTAGATAACCATGTCAATGAGTCTCGGAAGGGTATAAAAGAATTTTGGTTACGAATGTATTCTATTCGTTAGAAGGTATTGTGTATTTTCGTCTACAATCAGGTCGCTTTAAATATAATATGTAAGTATAAGTTACTGCTTTTTGTGGGTAATTTTTATATTTTCATTATCAATGGTGCTTTATAATTCTATAATCCTAATACTAGCAGTCCTACTTGTCAATGTTTCATAAATAATAACCCCCTTAAAATGTTGTAGGTATTCAAACACCCGACATGTATTTTATTATTTTAGCTATAGAATATTGTATTGTCATCGGAACTTTTTATGTATGTAAAATTTAAAAATAATTGGTTATGTAAAAGTTCGTCAAAATCGAGTTACAAAAGTAGACCTACCTTCTGTCATTGTACTGAGAAACAAATGAAGTTCAATTAAAGCCATAAATAGTAAATACAACATTTTTGTACATATTATTGTTTTTGTTACGAACAATAACGAATAAATAATTGTTTTTACACCAAATCAAATAATGAACTCGATAATATACTTGAGATCATAGTTTTAAATTATAATATGAATATTTTAAATTACTTTATTTATAATTCTAAAACTACTAACCATAAGTTAAAAAGTAATGTTTATAGTATCCATGCAATTTCTAGGACTTTCATTTGCCAGCGGTCAGTGGAATTATTTGGGAATAAATGTTTTCTTTAATAAATTTTATATGACATAAATCACGATGTTATTTGTTGCTCTTGATCTCTTTCAGACTTTTAAGCTAAATTTTATATGGACATTATTTCTGAGTTGCCGAATATTTCGTGTCATCTCAGAAAGTCAACCTGGTGAGTTATAATTGTAAGATATGTTGACATTTTTGAATGTAAACTTTATATTTATTATTGGTACTTAACTATCACTATCAAACAATCGTCATTGAGTACCTGTCTTATATTCGTATAGTAAAATAAATCTAAAACGGTAACAGTAAGTTGTATTTTTGTTATCTACTTAATCAAGATAAGAATTAATATAAAATTATGAAATAACTAAATCTCAAAATATCACGACAATAATTACTGGTAAAATATTTTGTTTACAATGATGAAAAATAATAATCAGTAGACTAATAATACGCTAGTGTTCGTAAATATAGATGAGTACAATAAGTAACCCTAATGAAAATATATTTCTTAAAACGTTGACAATGATTCTAATACGTTAACGCAAGTCCAATGTGACACGGTGTCTAATTAAAAAGGACAAATTTAAAAGAAATGATTGACGAAGTAAGAGTTGTTGCCGATTAAAGTTTTGGAAACAGAGTACAGACCCTTCGTCCCAACGCAGGGATATCGATGCTTCGACCTTCATAGGGCTTCGTCATTGTATCGGTCGGTCGCGTGGGAAGTGACAAACAGATGTTAGACATTACGATTCGACTTGCTTGAGTAACCTAAAAAAAGGAGTGGCCTTTTGAATCGCCTTTTGCAGGTATATTATAGTCCGTTACTAGAAGCATGGCTACTAATAAATTAAGCGCTAAAATATGAACGGTGTGATTCTTTTACACCTGTTTTATTTATTTACGAATGATGGTTTTACACAAAATGTGGGATAGTTGCAATCTATAAGTAAAAAAGTAGGTACCTACCCAGGAAGTACCTAGGTACAGATTTTTTAATAATTTATATATTATATACTATATTCTCTTATTAATATTATTAATAATAATTACACTTATACTTTTACTATACTTTAATTTTATTGGAAAATACCTAGGTATTTTTTTTTTCAAAAATAGCTATAATTATATTGATGAAATTTTTCGAAAATTATATTTTTATGGATAATCATAACACACCCTTACTAATTACTTTGAGAAAACTGTTTCTGGGTAGTGTTTTGTAGCTACCTAGCTATTCAACGAAATTGGTATTAAAAATACGAAATAAATGGGTATATAGTTGGGGATAAAAAGGGATTTTACTAGGTAGATTACCTAGTAAAACTTTGTCTTGGTAGCCGTTATGTTTAGTTTCAAGATTTCAGAGGCATTACAGAGAGTCTAACTAAAATAATATATCGATCGTTTACAAACAGCCTATGTTTTGAGTCACGTAAACTCCGCCGGAAAAAGTAAAACCAAAAATATTGACAAATTGAAATTAATATTACACTACTTATTAGTACTATAATGTTATACGATTTTATTTTTATTCTAAAGAGAATTTATTTAACTTTCTGATAATTTAAAAATAAGTGAAAAAATATGCTCAAACAATTAATTGTGGGTGTTTTATTTGCGTTCGGGAGAAAATGACACTCGTTTGAATAAATCATTATTCTGATCAAACGACCTTGGCTATCACTGTGAAATTTTGATAAATAGGTTAACAAGTAAATAAGTTAGGCAATTCATTAATAGATATTTAGTGGTTTTGATCGATATGATGGTAATATGGAAAATACTTAGTATAAACACAGCGCGGCGCTCGCCCTTCTTTTCAAAACAGGCTGGCGCGGGGCGTACAATAGCTTTCTGGAGGGCCGGCGGCTGAAAGGTTAAACATTTTCGTTTTGAGTTATCTTTCCTCTTTCCATAAAAGGAAACTGTAAAATATAATTTTAATTATTGTTTTAAACATTTTCATCTCGATCTACATTTCCTCTTTCGCAAAATGAAACTGTAAAATATAATTTTTTTTAAATATTGTTTTAAACATTTACATACTGATTTACATGTCCTCGTTCGTAAAATAAACTGTGAAATACAATTTTATATATCATTTTAAATATTTTTTTCATCTTGACTTACGCTTTCCTCTTTTGTAAAATAAAACCGTAAAATACAACTTTAAATATTCGTTTAAATATTTTAGATCGACTTACGTTTCCTCTTTCGTAAAAAATAAAACTGTAAAATACAACCTTAAATATTGTTTTTAATATTTTGTCTCGATTTACCTTTCCTCTTTCGTAAAATAAGTCTGTAAAATATAATTATGAATATTCGTTTTCAATACTTTTCTTGATTTTACCTTTCCTATATCGTAAAAATAAAGCGCATATTTTAAATCACTTTAACATTGAGTTATAATTTCATTTTTTTTCTTATGAAGGGAAAAGGGGTAAAAAGGGGCCACACAAAGTAACAAAAAAAAAGGAAATATATATTTAATTATCCTCTTCCCTTCATATACCTTCTCCCTCTAGTTACCTTACCTAAATATATTCTATCTTCCTTCCTTAACTAGTTTGTCAGTTATAATTTGCCGTTTCCATCTGTGGCATATTCCTCACTCATTTCCAATACAAATATATTGCTCTAATCAGTAGTTTCCCACCATCGGCTTCCTTTGTATTCTCACCCCGATACTCCCGTTATCTATCCTTTATTTAATTTATAATCATTGATTTTCTCATTTATTCAATATCCCGAATTTTTATTTAATTTTCCCAACTTCATTCGAGGTATATTCCCGTTCCATATAATTCCGTATTTTATTTTAATAACATCGATTAGTCATTTTTTTGGCCGACGTCGTTCCCGCAAAGCGCCATCTGTCGGTCGTGGAGCGGAGCATAGTACACCGTAGTAGCCGGACCATCCGTAGAGAGGGCGCTGGTCACGGTCCCGCCGATTTTTGTTTGGTCGTCGCCGACCGAGCGCAGAAACAGATTACGAGCCAGAAATAAAGTAAAAAAAATATAGTTGCATCTCGATATATAGAACGCAGAATTTCACCAGATTTTGAATTCTTCCCTTCCCCTATACCGGACGCCTCATCAAGGCGAGTCTCACTTCACACAGGACACCGCATTTTTCTAAATAGCGCGCAGATCCGCGCCCGCTGAGAGTTTCCCCACGACCCTTCTCCGACAAACTTCCTTGAATGAGCAGCCAGCCTCTCAAGCGGTTACCCTGTATTCCCGTAAAATTCGCCGCGCAGAAGCCTGTTTCCGGTACAGGATCTGCTTGCACAACCAACGAACCGCCCAGCGCTCGGTGGCCTGGCGCCCTATGCTCCTTGTAGCTACATTATCCCTTAATAATAGGTAGACATCTCTTATTGGCCACCAAAACGCTGTTTTGCTTAATTAATATCAACATAGTATAAATTCGTGTGAATAAACGTCAATAATAGAGCGGTTTCGTTGGAACCGCTGTTGTCAGGCTAATATAGACAAAGGCGGTTGCAAGATCACCTAAATGTCGGAAGTTACAAACTTCACACTGTAATTTTGTTTTTATCCCATTTATAATATCAAACATCTGCGTTATTTTTCGATTTCACAATACAATATCATTTTACTCCAGTATTCTGTCTAATATTCTATTATGTCTTATATTCTCTGAATAAATAACCTAATGTGGTAGTGGTGAGAATATAAATAAATTTAAATGATTACAAATCGGTTTGAAAATCTTCAAATATTATAAAATAATGTATTATCGAAAATTGCTGTTTTATAATGAGAACAATATCAATAACCATAATTATCATTGCAATAAGGTGATAGCCATGAAAATTGATAAACAAATAATAAAAAATTAAATCAATGGTCAAATCCAGCAATAAAGGCTTCGACAATAAAAATAAATATTACGGTCTTCGGCAAATTATAAAATATTTACTGTCGGAACATTTTCCAATTCTATAAGTTTACAACATAATAGCCTTGGAATACAAATATCCTATGCCATATAATGGATTTTTGACTAAGCTATTGAATATATATTTTTTAAATTTATTTTTTCTTAATACTTCCGATGAGCGGTGACCTTATTACAAAAAAACAGAAGCTTTGGTGAAAGAAACTGTTTCGCCTTTTTCTAAACCGGCGATTATTAAGGTAGGTCAAGTTTATTACTACTAATAGTATAATTGTTGAAATTTTAGGAAATTCTTTAACTGGAATGATGAAGAATGAAATAGAAATTCGTAAAAGGATCGGCGATATTGCACTTGAAGAAGATGGATATTTTTTGCAATAAGAATGGCAGGAAACTTTACATAAATAAAAAGTGTGACAAAACAAAATATTTTCTGATAATAATTCCATAATACACATCTTTTATAGTAATGTTATTTTTGAGCTATACGCACAGTTTAACAAAAAATAATACGTTTGAATGCTAATTTTTATGTTTCTTTTCCGATACCTACATTCTATTTTGTCTATTAAACACAATCTTTTCCATGAGAAAATATAGGGAGGGCGTATGGCATCTAAATTCTCCTTTTCAAGAAGTGATTCTGTGCATAAAACTGGACCATACCATAAACATACAACTTCGAGCAATATAATGTATAAGTCTTAATAATGTATAATGTATAATGCATAAGGCTTTGGTTACCGAGAAAAAACATATTGAGTTCAACATTAGCATATTCAATATTTTTTCTTAGTAAGCTATCATAAATCAAAAAAAAAGTTGTTAATGCTTTTTTCAACTCAATTTTCGTTTAAAATAATCTACTTCTAAAGAAAACCGGATGTCAGAGAAGATTGTTTAAAAATAATGCAAAACAACTTTTTATGTTTAATTCATTTTAGGTCCTGAACATTCTTGTATTTTAATAATTTAGGCGACGTGTTTTTATTTGCATGATTCAGTGTTTTCAAATAGTTTCATTAAAGTGCAATAGATGGCTTTTTTTTCATATTTCCTTATTTTTGAATCTTTTTTATGAAGTACCTACATTAGGTACTTATAATTGGTAAATGACAATTTATGAATATATTAGCTGTACTTCGATATACGTATTGATAACATTTAAATGTTTATTTTTTAATACTCAAGCTTATATTCATTTCTACCTATCCGCTTTTACAACCAAATATGTGTTCTTAATATGTTATACGACATACATATTAAGAAGCGTAAACAAATCATAAAATTATATAAGTATTTTTTGTGTTTTTGGATTTGTTTCGCAAATACTTTGATTTAGACCGTAATATGAACACAATACTGTCAATATTACGTAAGTATATAATTTTATTTGAACACATAATATATTTAGGTTTATGATATTTGAACAATAGCTTAAGTTTGTTTGTTTTGTTTTGATTTGATTGCTTTTCGTAAGTTTTGATTGATTTCTAATTATATTGGACTTTACTATTTCATATTTGACATGAAATCGCGTTTGTAACCTACAAGTATATCGTGCTTTAAAATTGGGACCTAATGACCCCTAGTTTTCTGTGTGGAAGTCTGAAATCGATACGGTATAGAACTCGCTTTTATACCTTACGTGCTTTCTCGTGATTCAGAACAAGAGATACTGTGATAAATAGAGTTCACAGCTCTGACTGACGATCATTGGGCTAAAATTTCTTGTGTAGAGCTGGCGCCCAGTTCCGTGCATATGTGGAATATTTTCGCAATTCTAGTATTTTGGAAAAGTAATTAGAATATGTTTATGATTGAAGGCGATTTTTAATCTCCAAAAAATGACATATTTTTTTAAATAGAATAAAAAATAAATAATAAAATATAGCAATGCGATTTTAAAATCCGTAATTTCATCAGAATTTGTGTAAAACATGAGTTTTAAGACTCTAATAACTTTTATGTCAAAATTATTCCATTAAAATCATAAATATTATTGTTTCATTAGTAAAAATTATTAGAATTGATTTTCTTATTCCGAACTAATAGATTTCAGAGAAATCGTGAAAGTAAGGCTGTATGAGAGCGAGGTCAACCTAGGCCCACTTAACTCCTAATTTTGACAAAAAAACGTATTTACTGTGTTTTATCTTGTGATGCCAATGCGACTACGACCGACCGCCATCATGCTCCCAGCCGCAAAACAAAAACGATGGTATAATGTGGAAATTGTGACATTTCTATCCGCATTTGATACGGCACTTTGCAAATGCCCCCAAGGTCGCAATTACGCGAATTATTTTATTGCTCCGCCGCTGAATATCTCCGACACAATGGTAAATTATGGGAGACACGCAAAACTGGAAAGCAAAATAAATTTCCGCGTTTGTTGTTAGTAGTTGTTTATTAACTACCTCCTGCCGCCCTGGTGAAATTAAAACAATGATACATTTTCATTTATAATATCTCAATTTTAGTTGGTTTTCTTCGCTTTGGAATTGGCTTGAGTATTTTTATCTTTTTCTTTCGTTTATTTTAATTTTATTGGGGGCATGAGAATATCTCTTAGTGAAACTCTAGCAACGCTTTAAATTACTTAATTTCTGTAGCCAAGATAGTAAGTAGGTAACGTGTGGATTTATGCTTTGTCGAAGAGGGGAAAAAACGCGTTAGAGGGTTCAATCGTGTTTAAATTGGCTACTTAGCAGCCGTTTCTTCAATAAAATATGTAATACCGTATATTCTGTGTAACCTGGTGAGTAGTGTTGTAACTTTAATTTGTGGTTTGACATGTCGATCGCTGTGATTCTAAGAGATTTTTTTCCTTGTTACAGTTTAACCCCTCAAATGAATGGCGATTAGCTCGGGTTGCCTACGGCAAAATGTATATAAATTTATATTTACATTTACATTTACATTTACATAGAGCGGGGTTTATTATAGAGCTATAGCATTACTATAGAGCGGATTACTATAAAGCGGCGCACATTTACATTTATATTTACATTTATATAAATTTATATACATTTTGTATACATTTTGCCAAGGCATCCCTTAAGGGACGCCTCACATTTGAGGGGTTAATCTTCGACACTTTACATAGCTAAAACCTAAACCTAAATTCAATTCCCGAGCACTTTCAAGAGGGCCAAAAAGCGACGATTGTTATTGAGACGTCGGAACGAGGTTTGCCATAGCCATTTTACTGAAATTTGTCGTGCTGTAAAACTTTAAATGCCGTGCGCATAGGTGCCGGCCAGATTACACCATTGTCATGTCATCGAAGAATTAGGACGTAGAATTTACCTTAATAGGTAGGTACATATGTACTTGATTTTACATACTTAAAATGGTGGTGTTTTTGTGAGTGGAAATCTACCCCTAGGCACAATGAGCAGACATTCATTTTGTAGGAACCCTAAACTTGAGAAAAAAAATCCTAGCTGTAGTTTTGTAGGTGGTATCTTTTCTTTTTGTTTTTAGTTTCCGTGTTTCATCTATAACACCCGGTGGCAGTCAATTCTTTAAAATCTGGCTAAATATCCTGTTATAAGACAATGGGGCCGTTACCATAAGGGGTATAAAGTATATAAACAGAATATACATACATATGGAAAATTATGATTTCCCAGCAGTTATTTTGTAATAAATTAAGACAAATTAATCATGTTAACAATGTAAGGATAATAAGATAAACTAATAATAACAATAAATCTAACAACCCTTAAACTCACACACTCATATGCTCTCTGGCACACACACGTCACATACACACATACATATGTATATACCACACCCTAAACCCCTCTATTCATGTTTTATTATTATAGTTTTTTTTTAACTTGTTACTTATTGCTGTACAAGTAAGTGTGTTAGTTATTTCATGTAAATAAATAAATAAAACACTAACGGACCTACAATGGAACTCACCGACCGGAATCGGTCCCATCAAAATAATAATATTACACTTCTGTGGTGTGAGCGGTAGACTCCGGACTAACGACCAGCTGTGGTAGGTTTAGGACAGCTGTCTTGCCACATGTGAGCATTCACCTCACCTTACCTTATACTCTCCCTTCGAAACATAGATAATAATCGGCATTTGTTCATGTAAAATTAACATTCGTTTTTGTTCCACAACGTTAGTATAATGCTGTTCATTTACTTATAAAGAAATAAATATAGAAATATTTGTGTGTGACATGTCATTTATAGAAAACATGTGTAACAGTTTCCCGACAACTAGAGTTGTCAAGTACAATGGGCGAACCCGTCACCTCAGGAAGTTTTAACGATTAGTCGTTCTATCTCCCGTGAAGTGAGCGCAGAAGACTTGGACAAAACAGTCCACCGTCAAGCTCCGCCACATGCCCGTAAGACGCCAACGCCCTAACCGCGAGATAACCAGGTGTGTTACCCAGATTACTCCAGTCTCTCGATTGGTTACGACTTCGAGGTCGCTTGCGCGGCCCTCTCCCTTATGAAGCTGTGAAACGGTGTGTACCAAATCTATCGCGGACCACGGCACCCTATGTCCGTCCAGGAGCACCAGAAGGGGCAACTAGTCCTAAGGCCAGAGTCCTGCCCGGGCTCACACTTGATGCGTGGAGGCCGCCGGATGGGTGTTGACCCGTGAGTGTGACTAACCCTGAACAGAATGGGTTTTCGTGGCCAACTCAGCAAGGGCCCATTAGCTCCTATTTCCCGACAGTTAAATGTCGTGGCATTTAAGATTATATTTTCCCCAAAGCATTATAAAATATGTCCACTGTTTCATTTATTGGTGTCATTCGTCGCCTTAACGTGTATAGTAAATCGTGTCTATTAATAAAACGCTAATAGAGGTGATACTTAAGAAAATAACGGGTGAACTTTGCCTCAGGTTATTCATTTTTAGCTCGCCTCGACATATGGACAATTCGTTTCTTCACCTTAAATTGCAATGGCAATTAGCTCTTCAAATTACGCGTGAAAGAGGCATATGGCGTATTGTCGGGAGTCGAGAAATCGTGATCGCCTGCGAGTTTCGATGGGCAATCGTTACGTTACATATTATTATGAGCGACTTCGAATCGATACCGTAACTATGGTCTTTGCGATTGCAGATGCGACTTTTTAATACTTTACCGACACACCAACCGATCAGAAGGGAAAGTATTGTGAATGAGCAAATTTTTATTTTCGAAATTAAGACGGAATTATCTATTTGAGCCCCTCCGGAGACGATTAGGACCATTACTAGATTTTAACTGTATGTGTGTCTGTGTGAATGTATTCTTACACGATAGCCCCCAAACGTTCAACCCGATTGAGCTAAAATTTGACATGCAGGCATCATTTGGTCACGGCAAGAGTTGAAAAGATTGTGGTTGAAATTGGTCTACTAAAAGGCGCAATAGTCAAATATCATCCTACAAATATTGGACTTAGAGACTTGAAATTTTGTACATTTGTCCATATTAATTGGTTGAAATTTCAGTTGAAATATCTCACATTCAAGCTGCATTAATAATATTTAAATTCCGCTATATATTTAAATTTAACACTAACGCCCAGTCGCCCGAGGGTAGCTGTGAAACGAACCGCACTGCCTGAGGCATCGCAATGGGACCCAGCCGGGTTCGACCGCCGGCCCAGAGAGGGCGCTTATAGATTTTATTTATGAAATTAATGTTCAGATGAAATCACTCCTTGGCTACTTTCCGGGAAAGTCTTGGGGTTCATACGATTTTTATCTCGATTACTCATTGAGAATGGTTTCGATTTGTAACCGAACATTTCGTCCCTTTACTTACGAAAATATATAACTCGCAAAAACCGATTTTGAAGATTTCGTTCGTATATAGATATTTGGATATACGCCATATATATTGCTGGACATATAGACTTGATTGTTCTATCATCTGACGAATTGCAATATCTGAATATAAACTCTAACTTAATATAGGTACACTCGGGAGTGATATATCCGGATCACCTACAATACTATAATGACTACACAAATGAAGTTGCATTCCGATGGTGAGGTAGTCGCGCGCTTCAAAACCTTTCAATTTTGATATTTCTTAATGCTCTTTTTAATATTTAGACAATGTAATGGTTGATTTTGTATAGTTTATTGACCTTCAGATTTCTAACGTGATTTAATTTTATTTTTGCCAGATATATGATATGTTTAAAATATGAATATTATAAAAAAATGTATTTATTAATGTAAGCTCTATACCCTCGCCAGGTTTTTTTGGAGTTAAAAAACTTTGAACTTGAACTTAAGCATCTCTGTCATTGTACGATGGTCATCCTTTCTGGATGACCCTTCAGGGGTAAGGTTACAACACTTATGTGAGATCGACAAATGCTTTTATTTAATTGATATCCACAGGATACTTCACAAATATATTAAACTATTTTTCAACGTAATCGCCGCCGAGATTGAAACATTTCTGTAGTTGGGGCATACGCTTTTGTATGAAGTGTCATTGACCTCCGCTGCCAACCCTTTCAGCCACTTCTTCACAGCTTCCTCGTCCTGCTGATCGTTGTAAAAACGTTTCCGACCCAAACACTACTTTAGTTTAGTAAAAAGTTATAGTTTGAAGGCGACAAGTCGCTTGAATATGGGGAATGGGTGATAAAATCCCATCCAAACTATGTCAGCAGCTCCTATGAAACTCGCGCCTTTTAACACCCGGGATGACAAAATGATTTTACCAATATCACACACTTCTAAATCAAGTCAAGCGTTATGGTTGTGGTGGAATAAAGAAACGAAAAATATACATAGATGAACCGTGAACACATTATACTCCTTTTTAGTTAGACAGTCCTGTAAAAACGATCAATCGACAGACTAAAATGGTCGATCGGTTCTGGGGAACACGGCGAGTCCATAATAACGTTGCATGTTCCGAAATTTCTTGATCAAGGGTCAGAACTCTCATGGTAACCAGTTAGGCGAGGTTATACGTAGTTCTATACTTTGGAATCACCACGAGAGGGAGACACTGTTTACAAAGCAGCACAATACGGACGGCTCCCGAAGTGAAGTTCCAAGGTTTTTCGACACGGATGACTTACAAAATATGCAACATCCATCATCCTAAAAACTAGCATCGATTACATGGCTAGGTGTGGCTTTTAACTGCGTATCTCCGGGCGCAACGGACGACCGGTCGTATTCCGTGTTGTCGCTGGCAATGTTTGCGTCGCGCGTTGCAACATGTCACCGCAGGCGAGAAAGGCCGATTCGTAAATACCCATTTGACATTTCATTAAAAATGCGATTACCTAATTAAAATGGCGGTCGAGGTGTTATCACGACTCACAATCTATTGGCTACCGAGACATCGCCTCACTACTCAGATGTCAAGCGCTCGCGCCGTCCTCGAAAGCTCCAGGCTTCGTTGATTACTTTAGTGCAGGCGCCTGAGCTGTATTAAGATGGCAACTTTTAAATCGCGATAGCGTTTTCTGCCATCACAGATAAAATGTTTGTGATTGGACACAAACAAAAGTTAAACCTAAGATATGAAGATAGAAATATGAGGAAGAATTAGGGTTTCATCTGGTTTTGCCAGCACAGACGTTGTGGGTGCGGTCCGGTTGAGGTGTATTATTAGTGAGGAAGATCGTATTGCAGGAATTATGAGATTTGTTTGAGGGTGTCACCCTTAAAACAGATAAGTTGTTAAGCGCATTTTACCGACAGATGGCGTGGTCGCTTAATGAATTCTTAAAAATGGATGCCGTATAATCAGTGTATACCACTGAATACAAATGAATTTATATCTAATGATGTAGATAATTGGTCCTGTTTTATATCATTTACACCTAACTATATAAATGATATCTCGAAACTGAAATAATACCAAATCTGTGTATTGAAAAAAATACTATTAAAAGAAAAACTGTTTTTGCGCTACACTTCTATCTATGTATAACATAATCTATGAATTAAATATAACAAGTGTTTTTACTGCACGGGCATTTTTTTAGTGGATGAATCATTACTACGAAGTAAGCATTTTTTAATAACCTTTTTGTAAAAAAACAAAAAAATATTTTTTTTTTTTGAAAAACTTTTTTTTTGATTTTTTATTAATGTTAAATTTGAAGAAGTTGATTGGTAAATAAAGGTTTGAGAAGCGTTTGAGCGCGCTGCGCCATCTAGCAGCAGGTAATGTAGCGTATATAAACAATATTAGCGACATACCTACCGCTAGATAGCGCTTCGTGATCACAACTTTTCAGACTAGTAAATAAAATAAAAAAAAAAACAAACGACACAATTTTTTAGTGTTTTTTATTTTATTTTTAATTTGTATCAAAAGTTGCTTATTTTGTTGTACCGAGTCGCCCACAAAAAAATGTCCGTGCAGTAAAAACACCACATATAAAATGTTTATTATTATTAGGAAATGCTAACGGGCTCTCTAGACGATCAAGCATGCTTGTCGTACAGCGTAGAAGCATAAAATAGGCTCGAACTATAGTACTACTATATAACTATAGAACTATAGCCTACCATAAATACTAAGATTCTATGCAGTAAAAAAATAACCCACCCGCTGACATAATTTTCAATAATTTGGCTTGGTTTGGAAATGGTAGCTGCAATACCAGTGGTTTCGTCATTTTTAGGCCTATTACTCTAGAGTAGGTACCGTCTTGTAGCTGTCTGTGTATGCATTTGGTTAGGGTTTCCACCGAAGTGCTAGTTCTATTGTTCACATAATATGTAAGTTGCTATTTCCAATATCTCGCTATGTTTAGAAGCTCCAATTTCTAAAAAGACTTTCCACAGTCTTCCAATCTTAGGCAACTGCGTAAAATCCTATACAAAACAACTATATAAAAGGTCTTGCAAACGCAAAACCTTTTCGAAAATCAATCCAACAGGACTTTCTGTCGGCCAGTTTAGGGTGATTCTGAAACAGAATAGCATACCCCACAAGGGTACGAAAGCCTACACAGGTCTATTATGCTTATGTGTAATCTAGATAGGGCTACTGTAGTTTTTTTGTGGATTTGTCTGAGAGAAACTTTAATATATATGCAAAATTCGCTCAGAGAAATATGTGCTGGATTTAATTAACCATATTATAAAGGTTGTTTGGAGTTTATTTGATATATCAGAGCCCTTTGCTACTGCGTTTGTAAAACCAAAAAAAAAAATATATAATCCCAGTTTTTCAATCTGCCCACAGCCAAGTATTCCAACGATAATGCTGCTTCTAGTGTGGATTTAAAAGCCATTTCCTACAATTTAAAAGGTGACATTTTCTCTACCCAGGAGGTGAGATCCAACAAATCCTCCGCAAGCACCTGAAGGGCAGCCCTATGCGAAGGAGCCCATTTCAGAACCATACTATCTCTCCTGCTAGACCTGAAGTTTCTCCCTACAAAGATCGTGGGTGCAGTGCCCAAGACATGCAACTACGTGATCAACCGCACGATACTATAATTCTGAAGCGCTGGTCCCTTCTAACCCTAGACATAATAACTCGGGCATGCACGATGAACACCCGCAATCACTAACAACTGTAAGAGCTTATGAGGTAGGTACCACATATCGAAATCAGCATCCACGTAAAGAAGTACATACCGGTCTCACCGTTTTAACATGAATTCCCCAGACCTCACCCGTGCTGTCGTTACACCTCCTGGATATTTATTGTGACTACCCCTCGTGGGCGCGTTTCTCTATTGCATGACTCTTTAACTCGCCCTCATGCCCCTTTAAGCACACCGAGAGCTGATATTGATGCCAGGGAGTTCGCCCCGTCCTGGACCTCTCGCTTGACGTTCCGAAACAGTATTATTAGAGAATTGGTATTTCTTGTTGTTTTTTTATCCCCACTATTTTTTTGAATCACCCACAAGGTTCCCGCCTTGCTGGGGAGGGGGCGGAAGTCAGAGTCCTCCGAGTCTCTTTCGTCCACCCCTTACGTGTAACCCTTTTGGTACGTGGGGGGTTGTCGTTTCCTGACAACTCGGGTGGATACAACGAGGTGTTTCATAAACTAACTTGCCTTCCGCTTAGAACTAATTGTTGGACTTTTGATAGATGTCACGCTGGTGCACAAGAAAGGGCCTGGCCCAGAGAAGGGTGCAAACATAACTGACTTCTGCGCAGAACTAAAGAGAAAGTCTGGTTGAACATCGGACATTGAACATATTATTGCGACGAGATTTCAGGCTAGTTTTGAGTACCGTAGGCTGTATATAATATAAAGACATTTCAGTCCAAGATCCCTCAGCGTCACGTGCAGCTACCGAGATCTAGTTGCATAAAGGAGATCTATATTTAAGCGGTGGCCGGCGGGCGGGCGGCTGGCTATTATCCGGCGGTCGCGGCCTCGCAATCGCTTGCGCTGGGTTCAGATTGGGCACTCGCCCACATCACGGCATCAATCATCCTCGGAGAGATCGAAATTGAAAATGGCAGTTGGTGTGACGCGCTTGCGAAACCGCCCGCAATCAGGAGCGATTGTCAACGTGGACGCGTATGATGGATCTAACAATGGCACCCGATTCGGATACTATTATCAATCGTTTCGTAAACACCGATATATGAGTGTACTGCGTACCCAATAGACGGCGTTGCTAGCAATTCTGATGTGATCTCAAGTCACGGTCGGGTCAGACACTTAACACGATCGCGTAACTTTCCTTGAGATTAGCCCTTGGATTTGCGGATGACACGACACATTCCTACTTAATTACTCGTGATAAATTACCCTATTTGTATGGTAGCTCATTCTGGTATAGTAATGAAGTCGTTTCTGGAGCCTAGCACCTTTGACTAACTTGGGAGGATGGTGGCCTCTTAGTAGATTAAAATCCCGCTAAAGCCCAACATAGTAATATTTAATCAAGAGCAGAGAAACGCAACCAGAAATGCTAACGACTAATCTCGAAGTGCCACAGAACGATTAAATTAGGTATACTAGCTGTGTCAAACCAACGTACGAACCCATCAGCCCAGGGAGTTATAATGGCATCAAGTCCTTTTGTCTCCCATAGAGTGAACGAAAAAGACAAAGGACAAAAACAGCCCACTGTATAACTACGCCGACAATGCATAAGAGTCCAAAGCCTTACTGCGAGGCACTGGGAGAAGGACCCAGCGGGCTGACCGCGATCCCTTACTACCAGATTTGGACGGATTTCTGCATCCTCCAGTCTGGTCTCAGATTTGAAATCGATTGCGCGGCCTCTACCTGATGTTAGTAGTTATTTAGTTCAAATGTATCGCAGACCATTACCTATCAATATCACACGAGAGCGGGTGGTCAACGGATCGTTTAAAATGTGGCTGAAATCAGGTCGACCACAACTCCCGCTGCTTATGAAAAGTACGTTTCCAGACTCGACCGATTATTAGCCGGAGCACACAGTCGATTGGGTAACGCCGTACAATAAACAAACCGCCCAGTACCGCCAAAGGTTTTCTCCCAGATTGGAAAATCCGATAACACCTGTCCAGCCTGCGCTTAAAGCCGCAGGAAGTGTTCACAGAGTCTTTTCCAGGTTAGTGCCTCTTCGAGGTGGCTACCGAATGGAAGCTGAACCGTGAGTTAAGCCAAGCCAAGATGACATACTCGTACAGGTCATCAGACCCAAGCTGCATGAAACCGTTAGGTACGGCATTAAGAATTCCAATGAATGAGGAAAAGAAGATTACAATAGGAGGCTAAAGGAATACCCAACGAGCGAATCGAATGTCTACTCCAAAAAACACAGACCATTACACCAGAGCCAAGATGACTATTCCACCTGTTCTTAACCACAAACTTTTCAAGTCTTGCCATGACGAAATGATGCTTGCATACCAAATTTCAGCTTAATCGGACTAAGCGTTTGGGCGCTATCGTGAAGGAATACACATACACACACAAATACATATACACACACACATTCACAGCCACGCAGAGAGATTTTATTCTGGAAATTACCTTAATCGTCCGTTTCAGCTCAATCGGATTAAGCGTTTGGGCGCTATCGTGGAGGAATACACACACATACACACACATACATACCCACACCTACACACACACACACAGACATACTACCATACATACAGATTTCAATCTGGAAATGACCTTAATCGTCTCAGCTGAGCTCAAAATAAATATTTCCATCTTCATCAATATAAAAATAGTGCTTTCATAATAATTTCCGTTCCCGTCTCCTAAATAAAATAGCAGTAAAAGTAATTCGTATACAAAACCATTATATTAATAATCTCTTTTTACGGCCCCACGTAGAATGCGATAATTTTATAATGTAACCACGCTGGTCAATACGGTTCTATCAAATTCTTACACTTTACCATAAATCCAAACCCAGAGGAATTTCTTTATCTAACTAACAACAGAGGATCTCACGAATACTTCACAAATTACATTGATCAGTTAACGAGATATTTTTAGATATCAAGGTATACTCGTTGTAGAATGTGTATTTTACATAGAGGTATAACGTGCCTTTGTCACCTGCTAAGGTAAGCAGGCGTGGATTAGAAATTCACGAGAAATTCCGAGTTAACTTTACAACTCGATATCGTAAGTGGGGAATGTAATTTACGACAATACACCGTGACCCAATAAGCGTACACGCGGTAAAGACCCTGTTCCATGATAGGATTTATGGTGCGGTTTATACTATCTCGTGTAATGCAGATTAGTCTGATGATAAATATTGACGCCATAGCAATGATTACAATATATACATTAAACTTACTCAAACTGTTAGTGTTGTTAGTCACGCGTGTTTTAGTAACGTATAGTATGTACTATTCACATCAAAACATTTTTAGATTAAGTGGGAAAGCATTTACTTTCTCGGCCCGTTAACCGACGAGGTCGGAAAGTATTGTGAACGCGCTAAAAAAATTAAAACGGAAATATACATTTTGAGCCCCTCTGAGATGATTAAGACCATTGCTAGATTGAAGTCTGTCTGTGTGTCTGTCTGTCTGTCTACGTGTGTGTATTTCTCCACGATAACGCCCAAAAGCTTAATCCAATTAAGCTAAAATTTGACATGCAGGAATCATTTGGTCATGGCTAGATTTGATAAGGTTGTGGTTGCAATCGGTCCACCAGGGGTGCGCATTAGTCATACTTCAATCTTGAACTATAGGACTTAGAGACTTGAAATTTAGCACACATCACTTGTTGAGCCTAAACCCCTTTGTGATTTTTTTGATGAAATATCTCATATACAAGCTACTTTAATAATATTTAAATTCAGCCATACATTTTATTCAGATAATAACGCCGAGCCGCCCGAGGCTAGCTAATAAGCGAACAGCGCCGCCAGAGGCGGTTGAGTAACAGAACCCAAACGGGTTCGTCTGCAGGTTGAGAGTGTGTCTGACTGCTTGTCTGTCTGTGTGTGTATTTTCCTTCACTATAGCGGCAACAGGCTTAATCCGATTGAACTGAAATTCAGCATGCACGCAACATTTGGTCATGGCAAGAGTTTATAGGTTGTGGTTAAAATTGGTCCTCCAGGGGGCGCATTAGTCATATTTCAATCTCGAAATATTCGACTTAAAGACTTGAAATTCGCTACACAGATGCGTCTTTGGGTTTAAACAATATTGTGAAATATCAATTGGAATATCTCGTATACAAGCTACACTAATAATATCCAAATTTCGATTTATATTTTAATCAAATATTTAAAAAAATTAGACCTGCCCTTAACCGAGAACAAACCGTGCCTCCCGATGCGGTCGCAGTGGAATCCAACCAGGTGCGTACGCCGGCCGAGAGAGGGCGCTTATTGATTTTTATTTATGATATTAATATTTTGATGAACATCATCGCAAAATCGCATTCATTTAGAAATAAGTATAGGCACATGAAAATAGCACTCTTTTCCATATATGTTTGATCGCCGTGAAAATCCACGGTAAATTCGCTGTGTCTAGGCGCAGTCGTCAGTGGGTTTTAAATCACTATGGAAGCTTGTCCACAAACACTTCGGAAAAATGTGTGTTTCGTATTTTCCTCTCGGCAAGCCGTGTTTATCTAAGGCGAAATTTCTATCACTGTTGTATGGCAATGTATTACTGGTCCATGTCACTGGACGTATTTAGGGTAGGTATATAATTATTGCGTCACCTTGAAGTCGTATGGCGAAAAATCCGTGCAGTGGACAAGAGGTCACGTTGTTTCTTGCGCCGTACGATGAAAAAACGTGCCGTGGACAAGAAGCCTAAGAGATGCATGCGCCAAATTATAAATAAGCATCATCATCATAGAGCACCCTCGACCGCCTTACGGAATTATTACATTTTCCGCCAATAAGTCCAGGGTAATTATATTAGATTGATAAATGACCAAGTGATCGAGTAAAAAAAATCCAAGACAAAATTACATCCAATGAAATCTACACGTGACACCCCGGATTATTGCTCTCCCACAATACTTTAAAACGAACTTTTAATCAGTTCGACCTCCTTACCGAAAGGAGATCACGCTCAAAATCCTTACATAAGTCCTTGGCTACATGCCGGGAAAGCCTTGGACTTACACAAGCAATTTTTTGTCATGGTCAACGGCTGAAGATTACTTAATTAAATAATTTCAGATTTATCGGCGTTATAAATAAAAGTTATTATAATGAAAACAACCCCACGACACAAAATTTAAAATAATGTTATTTCGCTTATTCCCGCTGAAGTATAGTATTTATTACGAATAATTACTGTCACAAACCTGGAGTCAATCATCCATTTACAAACACTTAAAAACGCAAGGGGGTTGGATCGGTTCAAGGATAAAGATGAATTGTTGAGCCTTTGAGCCACAACGCGAGGACAGGGTTATGTGGCACTAAATTCTAAACAATTCGTTCTAACCGAATTCAAAATAATAGGGGCTTAAGGATCGGCACCATGCAGACTAGAATAAATTTTGTAGTGTGATCCTACGAAAATATTACTGAAATATTAAGAATTATATGATTTTATATTATATATCGATAGATCTAAGTTACTGAATAAAGTTTCATTTTGTTAAATTCCCAAATACTATTAGAATTACACGGTGAAAATCAGTACAAACTTCAAATACGCTTTTGCTTGCATTTATAGCATTTGTTTTGTTGGCGAAAGTAACCTACTTACACAATTTTAAAGACAATGAGACTGCAAAAGCATGCTCTCAGGACGATATTTGCGGTAAAAAGAGATAATCATTGTGCTCCGATCGTAGGAAAAAAAATGCTGTTTAATGCGAATTTATTAAAAAGTGTTTAGTTTATGCGTGAGCAAATTCGGATGGCTTTAAAAAGCACTCGAGTGTTCACAAACATAACACATGCAATAATAATAACATCGTGATTCCCAAGTGTTTATACCAGAAATCATTTTCGTATTTGGGCTTTTGATTTTTCAACCTGTTGCTAATAGAAATTTAATAAATCAAAGAGTTTGCATTTACCTAATAAGTGCATAAAAAGAAACCTAGCTATAATATCCATGCTCTCTAGAAGTTAACAAGGCTGTCTTAGATGTTAAAATGTAATTATAGAAATCATGAAATCTATCTGTTTATTGGTGAATAAACATTTTTTTATATAATTAATTATTGTGAATGTGATAATGGATATATAAATTGGATTATTTCTATATCATTAGAGTATTTCTCTTCTTTTTTTTGAGTAATTTTGTTTTTATATTTGGTTATCTTAATAGTTTTCTGATGCTGATGATTCTCGAAAATTTATTGATTATTTTAAAAAAAAATGTAATATTTTATTTTATTGATAATTTGAGTTTTATTTTTTTTCGATTATTGAACCATAAGGTAGTTTAATAAATGTGTATCTACATGTGTTGAAAATATGAATAATGTTGCACCAATGAAAAATGACGTAATGCATAGTATGTACTTTTTGCAATTAATAAAATATGACTATGACTATTACTATAGCTTTCACTTTAAAGAAGTAGAAGTATATTCATAATTATTTTTTTATCTTTACTGATTGATTTGATAATAATAAAATCGTATGCAACATATCCCCAGTTTTCAGGAAACACAGACATAGGGAAACAATAGTTTCAACTAGGATTCCAGATACCGAAAACTCAGTATGGAGCACTAAATTCCTTCAAAGTAGCAAGCACAAACGCTGTTTGCATTTCAGCGAGTAGGTATAATGCGGCCGCTAGCGTGGG
Organism: Micropterix aruncella; assembly: GCA_944548615.1. Classification (NCBI taxonomy): domain Eukaryota; kingdom Metazoa; phylum Arthropoda; class Insecta; order Lepidoptera; family Micropterigidae; genus Micropterix; species Micropterix aruncella. Next base: position 18,372,052 of record OX155957.1, on the reverse strand, counting down.
TCTGTTTAGTACGCCTCTTGTAGCGTAATGTGAACTATGCAACAGAGATAGCGGACGCTTTACATTCGGTCCAAATTGAGTCTATGATAACGGAACGGATGTTGAATCAGGAACACTGCTGCAGATCAAAACTTCTGTGCAACATTTGCTGGTTGGGCAAAGCGAAGTCGCTGTTACACTGTCCCACTTGGCAGCGGAAAATAAATTGCCGCCGACTATAATTAACCGTGCATGTGCAACTTTTACACAAAGGTTGAACGTAGATGAGCGCAAAGAGACGTAGATATATCGTAGACGCTTCTGTGCTGAGAAACGGTTAATTTACGGCAATCGCGATGAAGACGGATAGTTCATTCATCTCAGTGATGAAGTTAGATAGCACAAAGAATATGATTACCCAACGGAATACTTTCAATGATTGCAATGACTTCCACACTTGAGCCGCTTTAACACGATTTGCAATGCTTTATTTTCATTCATTTCAAGTATTTGTATTATTTTATTTTCATTCATTTTAAGTATGTACATACTAAAAAAAACAAGAATCTACTAAAACAATATTTGAAAATAAATGTACTCTATTATTTGAAAGCCGTTCTTTTTCGTGTAAAATAATTTGTGAAGGATTTTAGTCGTAAAAAGCCGTTTTCATAATTAAAAATGAACGCCTTACAAAAATATATTTAATTTAGATTCGCATTGTTTATTTCTAAATGAAAATGCAATATTATTATGTATTTAAAATACAATATATAAAAATATTGCATTTTCCTTCATATGGGTTATGAAAACTTTAGAATCAATTTAATATTAATTTGAAATGAATTGTATTTATACATACATACGAAAACAAAATTTCTGTAATATAATAATAATAATAAGCGATGCCTTTTGAATTCTTGTGAATCTGAATAAGTAAATATAGAGAGTAGTTTCTTAAAAAAAAAAGTTTTTTTGTTTTCCAAAAAAAAGGCAAAACAAATTAATCGCTATGTGCAAAAAGGGACTTGTGACTTGGGACTTTTGTCGAAACATTTTTCTAAATTTGCTCTTATTTTAATATTTCAAAAGATTAGGACTACTACAAAAGGAGATCGTTTTATTATAATTATCTCAGGCTTTTCCAATCGCAGCTGAAAAACTTTACCGCAGAAAAGAAGCGATTTCATAAAATTGAGACATTTTAGCAGCAATCACATCGCATTCGATAGGTCGTATTGATGAATAATAACAAATAGGTAAGTATAAAAACACAATTATTTTAATTCTAAAGAGCTCTTACTGTTCGACTTACTTCAAAAAGTTACATTTGATTCATGCTTACGGTAAAAGGTATTATTTTTCTGTAAAAACGTAACATTTTCTGAAACAAAAATTGGCTGGTACATATTGCTATTGTCAGTATACTGTCTTTTTGTTTCTTTTTACCTTCAGTAAAATTTATGAAAAGGCAATAGTTCCCTTGCAGTTGACGATTCAATATGCTACAGAAATAATTCAGATGTTTTGTTCTCTACTTATCGAATGCGATCGAACTAAATTCTGGTAAAGAGAAACCATAGAGCAAATACTGTTACAACACCAAACATTATTTTCAAATGTTGGAAACGCCTGCAACAAATAGCTGAAGCCATTCCAGTTTTAAACTTGATTTCGAAACCATCTATTGAATTATAAATGAAAATATAATTCGCTCGTTGCCTCGGTAAATTGACGATAAATTGTAACACGTATTCAGAGGCAATGCGGCCGAGGTTAATTATTGATAAAATTGAAATATAATCAGTCTTGATCACAAGATTATTAGTTTAGAATTTGTCAATGAGACGAATGAAACCTTGACGTTTTCAATCAACTGCCATGCTATGCACGTTTAGTGATCGCGATGGAGATCAATCAGTTTTGATAATAGCAGTTTGAGCAATGGAAATTTCGCATAGAGTAATGTGTCGTGCCCAATTTTGATTTCGCCTAATGATACCATTATATCAAATTATATACATTGCATTTCAATTTAAAACCAAAACTGTGCCAGTAAGGAAGAATTCAGTTACACATTTCACCAAATTTATTCAGGTTCCACAACTTATACTAGTTGTACAATTTCCCTATATCTAGAGCAATATTTTTTTCATAATTTTTAATGGAGTAGTAAAATACTAAACTCCAGTATACCGTGCAATAAATATATGCGATACGTGCGTATACTGATAGTTGGCTGCTCAGGGGAGGCTAACCAGTAGCGTGCTCTGGCAGATAGCCACAACTGATTTCTATTTAGATCATTACTATTGAAACGACAAGTGAAATTATGTCAAGTAGTTTACATGTCAACTTTTTTTTGCTGCACAAGTGTGTTTTTGTATACTCGCACTGTACCTACGAACAACGGACAACTAGAGTTGTCGACTACAGCGGGCGAGCCCGTCACCTCAGGAAGTTTTAACGATTAGTCGTTCTATCTCCCTGGAGTGAGGGCAGAAGACTTAGGACAAAAACAGTCCACCTTCTAGCTCCGCCACAGACCCGTAAGAGGCCAACGCCTTAACCGCAAGATAGCCAGGAGTGTTACTCAGCGGGCCGACACTTGCTTCCAATTGCGACCAGATTACTCCAGTCTCTCGATTGGTTACGAGTTAGAGGTCGCTTGCGCGGTCCTCTCCCTTACGATGCGGCGAAACGGTGTATACCGAATCTATCGCGGACCACGGCATCCTTTGCACGGCTGTTCACCCAGGATCGGGTAGCCGATGGTCGTTTCAAGAGCAGTCGCCGTAAGGTCCGCAACCACCCCCGCTCTATGGGAAACAGTACTGCTTCCAGACTCCCCCGACTGTTAGTCAGAGTGCGCAATCGATTGGCTTATGCCGCACGGTGCGCAGACCGTCCAGGAGCGCCAGAAGGTTGATTCCCAAGGGAAGCGAACAACGGATAGTGCAGACCGTACATAATTATAGGTAATACAACGGGTAGTCCAGACGGTACCTAATGACGCCTCGTGCAATCGGATAAAGACAAGGCTATGTCCTAATACGACAACTGATGTCTTTTGGCATTTGGCAGTCAGACTGCTCCAGTCATTAATTGTTTACAACATTGCCAGAAACGCAAATTCGGCAACGGCTTTTAGCATGCCAGTAATGATCTTACACAATTATTATTATTATTAACACATTGTCAAGCATGGCGTAGCGTCTTTATGAAACCGTGTCCTTGTTTGGACATTGTTGCATCTTATTTAAGGAGCCCAGGTACATTTTGCCCAGTGTAGTAGTATTACAATAATAATTACCGATGCACTAAATTAAAATGCATAGGCATAGACGAGGAAGTTTGCAAGAATATAAAAATTATAATAATTATGGAAATTAAAATCATCAATTTTAATAGCCTCTTATTTTCCAAAGTGGACGATGATGTCAAATTGGCTGTAATTTACATTTCTGAAGAGCAAAGGGTATTTTATAATATTGCTATTCAAAGGGCGACCGTATTCAAATAATATTAACGAGGAAGTAGAATATGACGCGCAAAAGAATGAAAAGTCATTAGAGAGAGTTTGAATAGTATTACATTGTAATTTTAAATATATATTCAATTCGAAAGAAGGCGACTAATGGATTATTTGTGAGCAGCTTCAATTATTTAAAAAATATTAAAAGGGCTTATGAACTTAAAAAGAAACTATTACTTTCCCGAACCACTAACCGGACAGGAAGAAACGTATTATGAACGCCCTAATAATTTTTATCTAGAAAAGGACGGAAATATCTATTTTAGGCACCCCAACGCTTAATCCGATTGAGAAGTAAAATAAATAAAATTTGGTATTAAGGCATCATTTTGGCATGGCAAGAGTTGAAAGTTTGTGATTGAAATCGGTCCACCAAGGAGGGAACTAGTCATATTTCAATGTCGAAATATTGGACTTATAGACTTGAAATTTAGTATAGATCCTTTGTTGGGCCGAAATCACATTGTAAAATGATTGGAATATCTCGTATACAAGCTACACTAATAATATTTAAATGACGCAGCACATTTTAATGAAATGTTAACTTCAGCTGTTGGAGAAGCTCCAACACGCCCTTAGTCGTGAAACGAACCGCGCGGCCCTAGGCGTTGCAATGGAACCCAACTGGTTTCGTCCGCCGGCCGAGATTATATATCTTTGAAGAACATATAAATGCATACGATAGTGATTCGCCTTCATCTTACATAATTATTGAGATGACTTTTGACATTGAACTTCCTAGTTATGTCTTTATTCTATCAACAACAGCCCAAGCCTTCACCATAGAATAAAAGTCAACTTAATTGAATACCTCTTGCAGAATGAGTCTATTCGTTGATCGGTGCGACTTATAATTACAGATCCAGTCGATATTATTATATCCATGATACTACCTTAATGCATAAAGGGATTTAATTATACGAGGAATCGATCAAGTGCCACCGAGTAAGAAACACTTTATTGTGCGCGCTCTTGGACTTGCCTTATGATAATGATAGTGCACAATAAATGAACTCTCGCCTTTGTTATGCAATGATCGATCTATAATATTTCTATATCATTATTTTCAACCTTTAATTAATAAGCGCTAAATCCTTGATAAACCTTGGCCTCCCCATTCAAATTTGAGGTAGGGAATTTGCATTATCCATCAATCAATTTATAATCGCAATCCACCAAGTAAAAGTCAAGGAAAACTTCTGATGTTACAGCAAAATATGTGATACTGTGGACTCTAATGAAAATAAAATCAATATTCCTGATATAATGGCTCCTTGTGTAAGAATGGTTCAACCAAAATGCAACATGCAAATGAAAAGGGGCCAAGGAAATATGGGAATGTAAAAACAATTGGCAGGCTTCATTGAAGTCCATTCTAGAATATTAAGCTTCTGTTTTTTTCATAGAGAGTATAGGACAACATATTATTATGTTACTGAACCAATATATAGTTCCTAAAGTGGCCTATTTACAATATGGTGGCTTTATTCCAGTGTGGTTTTGTCTAGCTTTAAACTCGCTAAGCCAACAACTTCACAAATCAAATACAGGATGTTAACTGAGGGACGGATTTAAATTCTCACACCTCTATACATGAATGATCTGAAGCTCTATGCACCTGACGAAGCCCGATTAAGTGACCTGCCGAGAACCACGATAGAATCCAGAAGTTTCATTAAAATAGAATTTTGTTGAAATAACTGTTTGTTTGTTTATTTCTACCCTTCATAGTAAAATTCCATAATGGTTCATGACAATATCTTACAACAAACTCTACTCTTGTTTCTCTTGATGTAAATATTAACTACTTTAGCGATTATTGTGTTACCTTCTTTTTTTCGTTTGTTTCTACTCTGTTTTTGTGAAATTTCACGGTAGGCAGTTTTATTATTATACGATGTATTATCAATCATCCGTTTCATTATCAATCTATTACAACCAATCTTACTACAAAGTGTTTACATGTATGTGTCCGTGTAGCATGTGTGTAAGTATGTATTGTCACAGCAAATTGTCTGAAGGCTACTTTAAATGATAATAATACAGTATTTGCCATTTATAGATCCCCTACAAATCCTATAAAACCATTTATTGCGTCCCTTGCGGATGCTCTAGAAACCTACAAAGGCCTTGAATATATTCTTGGAGGAGATATAAATATTAATATTCTCGATCAAAATAATCTAGTCAATGAATATCTCTGTATGCTAGCAGAATTTGGAATGATATCCTTAATTAACATGCCTACACGACAGCGGTCATATCTCGACCACTTTTTTACTTCGACCAAAAATAATACATTAGGCATAATATGTCTCAGTGAGCTAACTGACCACTTTTACTATTTTGTTAACTAAAACAGATCTTCAAAGTCAAAACATAATTAATAGTCAGATTTTAGTTACAAATTATGACAGTTTATACGCAGATATTACAGACATTGACTGGAATCCTTTATTTAGAATATCTGATTCAAATGAAGCAACTGAATTTTTCGTAAATACAATAAAAAAATTGGTCAACAAAAATACAAAAGAAAAACTCGTGCCCCATTGTCAGAGAAAACTTAAACCATTGATTATTACCCCCAGGACTCCTAAGAATTATCAAACGCAGAGACAAACTTCATAACAAAGTCAAATTAAATCTCGGCAATAGCATATTGAAGCATGAATATCTGAAATATAGAAATCTTTGCAAAAACATAATAAATAGAACTAAAGAAATGTACTACAAAAAGGAATTTGAGGAAAATTCTGGTAACTCATAAAAAACATGGCAGTTAATAAATGATTTGACTTATAGGAAAAAGTCCAAACCATCAAAGCTGCAAGAAGTCAATATTAATGGACAGAAAGTGTCAATAAATAAGCATAACAAAAAACATATTGCGGACTACTTTAATGATTACTTCTCCAATATAGGACCGAAAATGGCAGAAAAAACTCTAGAATTGTTAAATACGACTGAAATTAAACTTTCTCTTGAAGCATGTGTTGCAAATACGCCAACAGAAACCCTTATTCTAAAACCAACGGACCCCGAAGAAATAAAAAGTATAATAAAAAACCTAAAAGATAAAAAATCAACCGGCAATGACGGAATTTCTTCTAAAATTTTCAAAGAGTGCAGCGAGACTTTATTGTTACCTCTAACTTTTATTACAAATCTAAGTATATCTACTGGGGTTTTTCCTCAGTGTCTAAAGAAAGCGGTGGTTAACCCTATCTTTAAAGGTGGGGAGATTAATGAAGTAAATTGCTATAGACCAATTAGTTTGCTAAATACACTATCAAAAATACTCGAACTTACGATCAAATCCCGTTTAATGAGCTTCTTAAACAAGCACAACTTATTAGGTTCCACTCAATATGGTTTCCGGTCGGGTAAATCCACCCAAGACGCCATTGCTTTTCTGACCCAGAATATAGTGAAGACTCTTGATGAGGGAGATAAATGTCTTCTCTTTTCTAGACCTTTGTAAAGCATTTGACACGGTATTGCATGCTATATTACTAAAAAAGTTACAAAAATGTGGGGTCTGTGGTATTGCCCTGAAATGGTTTACAGACTACCTTTGTGAAAGAACGCAAGTTACAAAGCTTAACGGGCTTGTTAGCGATGACAGGATTATCAGATATGGGGTACCTCAAGGGAGTGTCCTAGGCCCAATTTTATTTATAATCTATATTAACGATCTAACAAATGTGGCATTAGATGGAGGGAAAGCAATCTTGTATGCTGATGATACTGCATTAATCTTCCGGAATAACACATGGCCAAGTGTATATACAAATGCTGAAAAGGGTCTCGCAAATATAAATCTTTGGCTAAAGAACAATCTTCTAACACTAAATAGTGATAAAACAAATTATATGACCTTTACGATCACTGACAAAAAGGATTTCGCACACACAGGAATCAAGAGTCATATATGCAAATCATTTCAGAACACTCCTTTAACAAGCACACGCTGTAACTGCCAAATTATTAAACACAAATACCAGGTGAAATACCTAGGCATAACCTTTGACAATAACCTAAAGTGGGATCCTCACGTACTTATTACTGCGGGTAAAATCAGGAAGCTGATTTTTGATTTTAAGGCCCTTAGAAATGTTCTACCGTTAAGAAGCCTCATTAAAGTCTACTACGCGCTAGCCCACAGCACGATTACATATGGAATATTAGGATGGGGGGGTTCTACAGATTCGGCGTTAGATCCGCTTGTTCAAGAGCAAAAAGCTCTCCTGAAGGTCATGTCCAGAAAGCCACATCGATACCCAACAAACGAACTACTAAAAGAGCTGAGACTTTTGGACGTTAGACAGATTTATGCAAAAGTAACCCTACTTTATTATCTTAACAATCCGCACACACACAACATCACTGACCACAAGATTCTAACTAGAGGTTGCGCGTCAGAAAAACATCTAATTAAAAAAAACCAAAACTAAATTTGCGCAAAGGCACTTTAGTTGTGTAGCTCCTAAACTCCACAATTACTTTCAGGATAAGTTAAAACAATGCAAAAGCTTACATATGAAAAAGGGAAAACTTACTTTGTGGCTGTTTGAGACCGGCAGGGAAAAGGTACCTGAAATTATTACACATATCCTCGTGTTATTATCAATTTAATTTAATATTACATTTATATATTACTAATAAATACGTGTATGTAAATGCAAATGTATGTAAATAATAATAGTATGTAAATAATACAAGTAGGTAAATGTATATATTTATATATAAATGAGAATAATATATGTATAATGTTTAATATTATATAAACATGTAAATATCACCATAGTTCTATAATTGCAGTATAAAATTACGTGCGCATCTTAATTTAAAAGAAAAGAATCTACCCTAGTACGGGCATTAACCTAGTTGGGTAGTTTTTAAGACATAATTTTTGTACTACTTTCTCTTAAATAAAACATTATTATTATTTAAAATCGAAGACTATCGCGGTTGTTTGACATTATAAATAGGATAGAAAACGAAATCCCACACATACGGACAGCCCACACATACGGACAGATATTTACATGCAAGCTCACACCATCATCCCTACCATCTACGTTCAGTGCAAACGTCCCTCGTGAATCGAGCACGCGATCTATGCGACGCTGAGCATTTTCCGAAGGAGATGGAACATGTCAATGATGTCCTTAGGAAAAATGGATACGGTAAATATCACGAGACACGCACACGATCTAATACAGACGAAACTCAGAAACCGAGCAGATCAAGAGCATTCTTACCATACGTCAAGGGCGTGACAGATCGAATAAGTAAGATGCTAAACAGATTCGATATAAAAACGATCTTCAAACCGACCCAAAATATAGCTCGATTTTTGAGGCCAGTAAAGGATGTAATACCACTGCAAACCCCGGTAGAGCCTACGTTGGACAAACGAAACGACCCATAGCCACGCGACTGTCAGAACACATCAAAGCTGTTAAAAACGTTCAGCGAGAAAAATCGGCGATCTGCGAACATATATTGGATAGCGGAAGTAACCACTGGATGCAGTTTCAAAATCCCATTGTGCTATCCAAAGAACAATTCTACTTTCCTCGCATGATCCGGGAAGCCATTGAAATAAGAAGAACCCCGAACTTTAACAGAGACGATGGTTACAAACTCTCTTCTACGTGGAACCCTCTTCTTAATATGTTCCCGCCGCCGAACGCCGAACGCAAAGACGTAAAACAGGATACAGTGAGTGTTGTGTGAAAGACGGATTTTCAAAATTCCCGCGCTCCGAGCCCGGCCCCCCACCACCGTTATAATCTATGCAGTGGCGGAAGCGGTACGCGGCCTACCCGCAAAACAACGGATTGAGAGCTCTTCAGTCTACCCTGGACAACGGCGGCTGCAACGTCACCGAAACGTCGGGTGCTACAAATTTCACGCGGTAAATTCGTTTTCTATCCTATTTATAATTATTATTATTATTATTATTATTATTATTGTTATAGTAGTCGATGGACCAAATTGAAAATGCGATTCCGTTAATTTTATCCTAACGGAAAATGGGCTAACCTAAATAAAGTATTCACATGTTCTATTGCTTTATATCTATAATTAAACTATTGACTGCTGTTTTTTAATAATGCAGATTTGCAAAATTGCAAGGAACTGTTTCAGTCACACGTATCACCTTGTTTTTCCGTAATCTGTATCTATCTTGATATTATCAAAACATTTAAAAAAGTGTTGGGCTAGGAATATTGGAGGTAAGGAAGAGGTAGTATTCTTACAGTTTTTTATTGATTTTTTTTAAACGGAATTGCCAACAAATAAAACAAAGTATTAGAGTTTTGAAATAAGCGAAACGAGCTCTTTCAAATTGTATCCAACTCGACTGGGTAAAAAAAATTGATCGCTTTGGCCCCAATTGGGCTTAAAAAATACTTTTCCCTTTTGGCAAATACGGTCGGTGCGATCAAGCATGTTCTGTAAATGTGGAAAATAAATTCATACCGATATAAGCTTTAATAATCAACAGTTATCCAAAACCAGTCGACAGAAAGACAAACAGCGAAGGACAGATAGGTGCGAGGGACCGATAGGTGCGAAGGAATTGACAAATATGCTTTATGTTGGTCTCAAGCAGTTCGTCAATTCTATCATCAATTATTTTATGTTTCGAACGCACTTACTAATCTCCGGCCACAACAATCACATATCCTCGAACTTTCCTTCCAGTCCCTAAAGGCAGGAGGCAGCTCGAGATTTCATCATCAACTGCGGGCAGATGCGTGTCCGCGCAGAATCTCTCAACGCAGGAAACCAGAAGTCGATCGCACCGGCCTTGATGATATTATGGCTCTGAACGCGTTTTTCGCCCAGCTGCCGCTTAATCGCAGATCCGTTCGCCTCTATTATCGCCAGGTAAATAGGCGGTGCGCGCGCGCAATTTTATTGTTGCACATTTAAAAAGTGCATTTATTTACGACTCCTTGAGTCGCGCCCTGCTTTTGTTAACAATGAGGCGACAGGGACGAATCGAGATCGAAATATTATATTAAGATTTATTTCGATTCTACAATTAAAGCGGAACATTAATTAGGAAATTAGTGGTGTAAAATTTGTGACGTAACACAATCCCCGGGATTCTGAAGTGACGATACGATACATCAACGAGACACGACATTGATTTCGATATCGTCCTCGATTAGACGACTTGACTGACTGTTTCAGAATCGTCGGCTCATCTTGGAACTCGATACTTCCCACGTGATTCTTACCCCAATATCGTGTTCTGATTGGCCGGGGTCGGCCGTTTAGCAGTAAGCGGCGTATGCTCAATTCGGACCGGGCTTTGAGCGTGCCGAGTGCTTTGAGCTAATGGCGTTCGGAACGGGTCCTGTATTTATTAAATCGAATATTCTTATTTCTTGGCGCTATATTCAAATTTTAATCGTCTTGGGTGGGAGTAGTTCGTAATTATTGCTGAATGGGAATTTTTATTGCTATTTCCCAACTATCATCTTCTAGCGCAACGACATGCAGACGACACCTTATGTGCTGCCGTCTATCCTAACCTCACTTCTGACAATTGAAGGACTGTCAAATCGTTTCCATAATCGCAAATATCGTCGAGCGTCGACAATCGTGTATCGTATCGTCGCTTCAGAATAGGTATCGACATCAGTTTAATTTCATTTGGTCAAACTAGTGACAGGCAACTAATTTCATAGTGTAATGTGACATTGAAACTAGTTTCGCGAAAGCGCTCGAGCTGAGCGGACGTGCGTTTTTTGTAACCGAGTCGATGAGTTTTTATTGGAAATGGTGGAATGCTGGAATGCCGATAAATATATTGAAATCATCAATCACTGGGATCCAAAACATTCTATATACAAAGAAATACATACAAGAAATACTGAATACAAGAAATTCTAGAGAAGCGGTCTACAGAGGTTTGGAAGCAATGGAGTTGGAAATTGTAAAAGACGTAATAAGCCAAATATTTCACTAGGTAACACACAATAATAAAGCACTATAGCAACAAAAAAGTCTAATGCTACTGGTACAGCAACTAATAAACTCTACCTTTCTAAAATTCCATAGTTGTGTCATATAGACTATAAAAAGTACAGATAGTTACACGTGAGTAGTTTTTAAAAAAATTGTATATCAGAATTTGTCACAACATTGTGCGTTGCAAAAATAAAAAAAATCATACCACCGCACAGGTGTCATGGCTGCTGGAATACTGATTGTCTCAAGACACTAATTTTCAATTCCATATGTATTGAAATTAGTTTCATGAAATTAATTTTAACATGCATAAAAGAAGTTTAGTAATGTAAGTTCAGCTTAAGGGCTGCCAGGTCAAATATATATGCTGATAACACCAGTGTTATCATCAAAGCTCCAAACTAGTCAACCCTGGAATGAGATCTTTCGAGTGCTCTTATCGATCTCTCCACTCGGTTCGCAGCCAACGGACTTGTTGTCAATATGGGCAAGGTGCAAATTTCATCCAAAATTTCTTCAATTTCATCATCAGGCCCAAATTGAATGTAATGAATGATAGTCAAACAATTTCCTCAGTGTCTAACACTAACTATCTCGGATTTATAATTAATTCCGGGCTATGCTGGCAAATCAAAATTGACAAGCTGTGTGACAAGCTTGGTCGCGTATATTTTCAACTTTAGCTACTTGCTTCAACTCCCACTCTCGAAAATCTTTGCAATGTTATTATGCATACGCTCAATCCTCAGAGCAAAATAAGCGAAAACGTTAGTCAAGGTTTTGTCGCTGTAATCCATAATCTTTCAGTAATAAATATTAAAAATATATATTTAAGATCTCAACGAATGTGTTCACAATAATACACCTTCTATAATTAAAACACATTTACAGTTATATATTTCTATCAACATAAAGTTGGGAAAAAACTTAAGAAAAGCACTCCGGCGTTTTGCTCACTATGAATACAGAAATAGGATTTTATTTCATATTTCAAATCGTAATAAATCACAAACGTTCAAGCTACAAAACAACACCAACGGAATTAAAAAATGTTCCCTGGTTATTTAAATATGATATTTTGAAAAGATACTCCGAATCTGCCATACAAATTTACTATGGCCAAATATCATTCGGTATATATACGCGAGCGCAAGGATGAATTATTCAGTCGTCCACTAAAGCCGAGGTAGGGATGACGTTTCTTTGCTTAACCATTTGACTTCGAAAACCGGTCGCGATCTATTTCGTACATATAATGTCACGTACGCGGTAAAACGAGGTAAGTATTTATTGAAAGTATTTTTTGTTTAGGTTTTTTATCCTGTATTAGTGTTCCTTTTACTTTCCTGTCAAGGAAAGTATTGTGGAAGCACTTCTGTGTGTCTGTGTGTATTCTCCGACGATAGCGCCTAAACGCTTCATCTGATTGAGCTGCAATTTGACATGCAGGCATCATTTGGTCATGGCAAGAGTAGAAAAGATTGTGGTTGAAATCCGTTCACCCTGGGTTGGCTCCCAACGAGGGAACTCCTCAACGGTCAACAGCAGAGACCTAAAATTTTGTATACGCATTCGATTATGATAGCCCCTTCCAAGTTCTACCGTGACATGGCTGATGTACCCTGGGTTGGCTCCCAACGAGGGAACTCCTCAACGGTCAACAGCAGAGACCTAAAATTTTGTATACGCATTCGATTATGATAGCCCCTTCCAAGTTCTACCGTGACATGGCTGGTGTACCCTGGGTTGGCTCCCAAAGAAGGAACTCCTCAACGGTCAACAGCAGAGACCCAAAATTTTGCATACGCATTCAATTATGATAGACCCTTCCATTTTATACCATGACATAGCTGATGAACCCTGGGTTAGCTCTCGATGAGGGAACTCCTCAACGATCAACAGCAGAGAACCAAAATTTTGTATACGCATTCAATTATGATAGCCCCTTCCATGTTCCACCATGACATGGCTGATGAACCCTGGATTAGCTCCCAATGAGGGAACTCCTCAACGGTCAACAGCAGGGACCCAAAATTTTGTATACGCATTCAATTATGATAGCTCCCTTCCATGTTCTACCATGATATGGCTGATGAACCCTAATTTGGCTCCCGATGAGGGAACTCCTCAACGGTCAACAGCAGACCCCCAAAATTTTGTATACGCATTAAATTATGATAGCCCCTTCCATGTTCTACCATGACATGGCTAATGAACCCTAATTAGGCTCCCGATGAGAGAACTCCTCAACGGTCAACAGCAGAGACCAAAAATTTTGTATACGCATTCAATTATGATAGCCTCTTCCAAGTTCCACCATGACATGGCTGATGTACCCTGGGTCGGCTCCCGATGAGGGAAATCCTCAACGGTCAACAGCAGAGACCCAAAATTTTGTATACGAGTTCCGATTTCGTTTTCGATAGTTTTCGATTTCAGTTTCGATTCATCATCATCATCGGGGGGGGGGGGGTTAAAGGGTGGCGCTAGGTTAGGGGAAGTGGGGTGGTAGGATTTATGAAATTAATATTCAGATAAATTAAGTTCCTGGCTACTTGACAGGAAAGTCTTGGGGTGACACAACCTATATTTTTCTGTTGTCGTAAGTTGTAATTAGGTCAGCTCTTGTAAGAACCCGAGCTGACCTACTTCATCTAAATGAGCATTACATGTTTTAGTAAAAATGGGAATGCGTAAAATTAGGTAAATATCATAAATTTTATTGTGGCGCTAAGTTTCAAAACAAACGACTTCTCGCTTCTATTGTACGTGTGAGTGAGTGCTCTGCACTGCGCTGAGCAAGACACGCTCGCCCAGGTATAAAAATCGTAGGATCTAATTGATAATACGTTACAAAGCAATAATTACCTTTTTTATCACTGTACATTTCGTTCCTACGAATCTTCGAACAATGTGATATTAGAAATTATTATCTAATATCAGCTTCGAACAATGCGACATTAGAAATTACTAATATCAGCTCAAGTATTAGAAAAGTTGATGGAGAACACTCCACGACAAAATATTTTGCCGTGCAATGATTTTGCGGTAAGTTAGTTGTATATCTTCTTATATATAAAAATGAATCGCCGTGCGTTAGTCTCGCAGGATCTCGGAAATGACACCACCGATTTGAATTATATTTCTTTTATTTTGTTTGGCTCGATTCAGGGGTGGTTTACAAAAAAAAAATATTTAGAAAAAACCCAAAGGAACAGCTAAAAAATCGAAAAAATCGAAATTAGTACTTCTAGGGATGGCCACTTCGTATTTCTGTCAATAGATGGCGCTCTCTATATTTTCTAACAATAGATTCTATTGTTTGACAGCTACGCAATTCATAATTCATTCCGCGCTACTGTGTGAAATTGTTATTACATTTAACGTCGTTTTTTCTTTTAAAAAAGGTAGTGGGATTGGAGAATAGATTTGTTTCAAGCGAATTTAATTGCATTTTGCAAAAAATCGCTTTGATCAGCCATTATATAAAGGTAAATAGACTTTGCAGGCTTATACATAACTACAAATTTGGCCTTAGTCTGAGGATTTCAATATTGTTAAGTTCTCAAGGAATGTTCGACAGATTTGAGTGACTGAAAACAATTCCGTGTCTTTTTACAGTGTTCATTATAATGCCGAGGAGAATAGGTAACATAGGTCGTCGAAGTCAGTCAAATGCGCGGCGATCTTACTTCACGTGCAAGGCGCACTGATGACCAGCGAGCGACGGATAATGAAAATAGTCGTATTGGCATTGTCCGAATTATGTTTGAGAGCGACTGAAAATGAACGACAAGCGAATACATTTAGAATGCAACAATTTCGTGCACAACATACACAACGCCAGCAATCACGACAAAATAAACATGACCGATTGCGCCGTCGCAGTGTTCCTGTCAACCTGGAACAAACGGCATTCCATTACTTTCACCTTCCCTTCTCCGACAGACTTACTACTTCGTACATCATCCCTCAAACAGTATTGATGAAAAAACCAGTAGGGCAGTCCCCACCCTAAACAATGTAGTATTTTCTGACCTTATATTGTACCGGTCCCCTGGCTTGGACATCATATTTTCAGACGGCTCTAAGGCAGAGGTTAGAAATTGTGTGGGCGTGGGAATTTTCTACCGCAACTGTAGAGTTGTCATGTTGTGGATTTATATTACCTACTAAGTTTACCTTATGCACACATTTTATATTATTTGATTTTGTTTGTATTTCTTTTGATAAATTATTGACCTATTTATCCTTTGCAATATGCTATGATAACCGTGTTAGTCCGTTCTACAATATTTCTCATTTTTGCTTTCATGAGTGTGATTCTTGATTTCTTCCTCATCTTTGCTATGGTGTGGATTTGAAATTTTAACATCTGTGTCTGCTGTGAACATGCCCTTCAAATGATAAAGTTCTTTTCGTTTTCCTGTCAGGTCCTATAGATCGTAGACCACAGCGGATTTATTTTTAACCGACTTAAAAAAAAGGAGGAGGTTATAAATTCGATCGTATTTTTCTTTAAATGTTTGGGACCTCAGAAATCCGTCATTTATGAATTGCTTTGGAAAATTCTTTTTATTTAAAAGGATGTACTTCCAGATTCGTCACATCTTTATCAAAATTTTGTTCTGATGATGTGATCCATGAGGAATTGAAGAAACTCCTCAAATATTAACATATGAAGTTGAAAATTTACATGTTGGTTCAGCTCCGATGATAATGCATTTTATATAGGAAGCATGCCCTGATTCTATACCCAGGATTAGCTCCCGACGAGGGAACTCCTCAGCGGTCAACAGCACAGTCACGAAATTTTGTATATGCATTCAATTATGACAGCCTGATCAAGACAGGCCTGCGGCACTCAGGGTTGGCTTCCAACGAGGGAACTCCTCAACGGTCAACAGTACAGACACGAAATTTTGTATACGCATTAAATTATGATAGCCTGTTCTACGTTTCACCATGACATGGCTGCTGCACTTATAAAAAAAAATACCTCGGTTATTTTTGTTAACATTTTGTTTATTACCTGCAACTTTGCATTACAAAGATCTCTAGGGGCTAATTTTCTTGAGAAAAAATACGCTTTCTTTGATATGAAATATGGTCGTAGCTATACCGTACCACCCACGCTATACTTAATCTGTTTTCACCGTAAGCATGGAATCGTCCATCGATTAAGACTTCTCCTCCGAAGAACAAATATGAGGGGCTAAACGTCGCCGTCATACCGGTTGTGTTCAAGGCATGTTATACAAGTGGTACCTACTTTTAATTCCTTCCATGACCTGATTTTTTCGCTTACTGTCCTTTACACTTTTTTTCGCGTGTCCTTTCAGCAGTTTCATGTATACCACCTACGGTCTTTTTTCAATAATGTTTTATTCTATCTATCTTCTTATATCTTATATATAAAAATGAATCGCCGTGCGTTAGTCTCGCAAGATCTCGAAAATGACTCGACCGATTAGAATGATTATTTTTTTGTTTTGTTTGCCTTGATTCAGGGGTGGTTTACAAAAAAAATATTTAGGAAAAATTAAAAGAAACAACTGAAAATCGAAAAAATCGAAATTGGTCTTTTTGGGAAATAAGCCCCTTTCAATAGATGGCGTTCGCGGTGATCCTATTGGTTGACCGCTGCGCCATCCATAACTGTTATTCAATCCGTGCGATTGTGTAAAATTTCAAAAAGTCGAAAAGTCGAAAAAGTCAGAAAAAGAAGTAAATGTCGGAGAAGTCGTAAAAGTTAAAAAAGTCGAAAAAGTCGAAAAAGTCGAAAAGGTCGAAAATGTCGGAAAAGTAGAAAAAGTCGAAAAAGTCAAAAAAGCTGAAAAAGTCGAAAAAGTCGAAAAAATAAAAAGTGGAATGGTAGAAAAAGTCGGAAAAGTCGAAAAGTCGAAGTCGAAGTCAAAGTCCATTTTCGAGTTTTAAAAGGTGTCGCTAGGTTGGGGGTGATGGGGGGGGTTGTTGTTGTAGGATTTATGATATTAATATTCAGATGAATTACGTTCCTGTCTACTTGACAGGAAAGTCTTGGGGTGGCACAACCGTTTTTTTTAATGACATAACCACGAGTTTGGACTTAGATTAAAGATTTCAATACTGTAAAGACCTCATGGAAATTTCGATCGATTTCAGTGAGCGTGAAAAAAAATCCGTGTCGTTTTACAGTGTCCATTACAATGTCGAGAAGAAGAGATAACATAGGTCGACGAAGTCAGTCAAATGTGCGGCAAGTTACTTCAAGAGCAAACCGCACTGATGTGAGATGATTCCATCATTTCGGCCGAAATACAAGATGAAGCTGTTAATCCGAAATTGCTTGCAGTGGTGCCTAAGAATATGATCTTTGGACTTCGCGATGTTTATAACAACATCTCGCCCTGTATGATCGATAGTAACTGTTCCAGGCGTTACCCGAGAGACCTGATTGCTAACACCATCACAAGCAATGATGGATACCCATTGTATCATCGCCGATCAGTTGCGGACAATGGGCGATCTGCAGTTGTGAAGGTAAAAGGGCAAGATGTGGTCAATCGTTGGATTGTGCCTTATTGTCCAATGCTTTTAAAGCGCAAATCTATGTGGAATACTTCAACTTCATCAACTCGATAAATTACATATGCAAATACGTAAAATAAAGCGATATGGCTGTTTTCACTGTGAGGAATTCAAACGAGGTGTATCTCAGCATCAGACGTGTCGCTATGTCAGCAGCAACGAGGCGATTTGGTGCATCTTTTCCTTTGTGACATACGAAAGACAATCTACAGTTGTACACTTGGTAATTCTGGAAAGCGAATTTAGATTCCCCATGCGTCTGGCCTTTACGATGACAAATCACGCGTGTTGGAAGTTTGCGGAATTAACTTGGAATTTCCGTATTTCGCGCATGGACAACTGTATGTTCCGTGTTCGCCAAGCCATCGGTCGGAAAGCCATCATTTCTGTTCCTTTACGCGCCGAAAAACAAAACGAAAAACATATTTTACCAGAATGTTTTGTGTTGAATATGAACTGCATATATATATTATCATGTAAATTAAATACATTGAATTTATTTCAATCTCAAACGACTTTCATTTAATCACCAAACGAAACTCAAGCCGTACAAGATTCGGCCATATTATAGATTTCAATGAATTAGATTTGGAAGGTTCATTAGGATTAATAAACGCTTATGAAGAGTTACAATCAAATAAATTTTAGGTGGTACGAAGTTCACCGGGTCATCTAGTATTATTATATATATTAAAAGTGTTCCAGTACACACTTAACGTGTATATTTGAAACAAAGATTTTAGGTACTTAATTCAGTTACTTTTATTAACTAAGTATCTAATTTTACCAATACAAATCGTGTTTTCGATTGAGGTTGATATTGTCAAAAAAAATTTTTTTACTCTGATATTGGGATGGATTGCGTTTCTTCATGAACTAAAATCGGAAATCAGTCCGTGTGAACGAGACAGGGCAATACGCTAGAGCCAAATGTGAAATGAACGGTTGTCACTTTTTCGCATTAAAACTACCCACCAAAGCTAAAGCAACTGAAACTAACACCGCACGAAATGTATTCAAATTTATTCGGACGAGTATAAGTCCGACAGGGAGTTTTTATCGACGATCGTTTGTTTTATATTCCACTCTAACTTATTGCTCTACCTCGTTCGCCAACTATGGCCAACTATGGCGGATTTACACAACTATGGCCAACTATGGCGGAACAATGGTTGTGCCAACTATGGCGGATTTACACATGGACTTTTTCATTACATACGTCAAAGCGTTTTCCCTCCTCTCGGGACCGGAGGCTCAACGGCGGGCCAACGAGGAGTGGAGAATAGTTTGAGTTTTTGTAATTACTTTGTATTAATAAAGTACTTTTTTTAAAGCATTCTAAAATGTTTTTTTCCACTTACCACTTAACTCTATAGACGATCACGCATGCTTGACAAGCTTCGCGTCGCGGGCAGGGGGGGGGATAGTAAACCGCAGGAAATATGCAAATATTTTTTTGTAATATTTACCGAAAATGCCTAATTTTGTAGTTTATACTAGGGAGTCACGTCAATTAGACGTAATTGATTGATGAATGACGTGACTCCCTGGTATAAAACTACAAAATTAGGCATTTTTCGTAAATATTTCCAAAAATATTTGCATATTTCCTGCGGTTTACGATCCCCTCCCAGCCTGCGACGCGATGCTTGACAAACATGCTTGATCGTGCCCCTTACAAACGCTGAGTTCACAATTCTTTACATTTTCCGCAAATTCGGATGATTAAGTAACCTAGGCGTGGAGGGGGGGGGGGTCCGGCCGCTGATTACGTCTGTTGACATGGGGGAACCCCTGAAAATCCCAAATACGTGATTACGTAATATGTGGACGGACCCCTAAACTCACAACCGCGTTGAAATTTCACAATCAGAGAGCTGTATTCAAATGATTACGACACAGTTTATCTTAATTACTGTTATATAGTTAAATATAAATATAATATAAGACGAAATTGGTAAAAATAAATTAGTTTTTTGCTTCTCTTGAAAAATATTTAATTTTGACTTACACGGTACTTTTGTTTAAGCAACGATATTCGGCGCGGCATTTTGTCCCGGCGACTGACGCGCAGCGTTAAATACCTATTCAGCGCCCGTGAATTATAGTCGGCGCAGTCTTAAGAGCCCTATCACATATTTTTTCCAGAAAGGCAAGAAAAGTGGATTTTTGGCGTTCTAATTCCAAGAAATGAAGAGATTTCTACAAACTTTAATTACTGAATTACCTGGACCATTTCTTGATGTTGACCATAGCGGCCTTTAATTTTAGATATAACGAATATTATTTACTTATTCAGCCCATTTTCCGAAAGTCGTTATTCGTAAAACGCTCGGAAGGCAAACTTTGAGCTCCTTAATACAGTAATATCACTACAACGAAAACCGTATACTATTTTTTTTTATGTCCGTCATGTATTCTTGTTGACCATAGCGGCCTTATTTTTTCGTTTTTTGACCACATATCCAAGGTATACATTACTTACAATTACACAAAATTTAAAAAAAAACTTCCTGTATCATTCTAATTTTCTCAGAAATAAAATAAGATTCTTATATAATACTTATACTATATTAAAGTTCACTCTTTTAGCAATACGACATAATATAAATTATTGTCATTAGAAAGGAGAAAACACTGCAAAAAACAATTAGAAATTGTGTATATATTTGCTTGCGCAAGAGAAGAGCGCTCAGTGCCGCGGTTTTCTCCCAGGGTTGAATAGTTATTTATTTATTTTTTTATTTATTTATCCTATCTTTTATAGTTACATCCAAAAAAAAATGCGTTCATTTTTTAAACTCATTTTAAAAGAATACCTACGCTATTTTGTAATAGGCCTCTTAATGTACGGCGTAGAGATATGGGCTAATGCGGCAGATGGCCATCGCTTTTTCGTTCTTCAGAAAAGGCTGACCGCTGCGTGGCCCATGGATCATCAACTGAGACGTCCGCGGGGAGCTAATAGGTCCTGTTTGGAGTTAGCCACTAAGACCCATACGTTTAGGGTCGGTCAAACTTATGGGTCAACACCCATCTGGCGGCCTCCACGCAGAAGTGCGAGCCCATGTAGGACTCTGGCCTGCTAGCCAGTTTCCCCTAGGAGTCAACCTTCGGGCGCTCCTGGACGGTTTGCGTACCGTGCAACGTCAACTAATCGATTGTGCATTCTGACCGACAGCCGGGGGAGTCTGGAAACAGAACTGTCCAATATAGAGCGGGGGTAGTGGTTAATCTTACGGGAACTGCTCTAGAAACGACCAATCGACTACCCGTTTCCGGGTGAACAGTCGGGCAAAGGATCCCGTGGTCGATGATAGATTCGGTAGACACCGTATCACCGCTACATAAGGGAGAGGACCAAGCAAACGACCTATATCCCGTAACCAGTAAGGAGGCAGGAGGTATCCTGAAGGTTAATCACAGACGGAGATATCCTTCTAAACTGGAAGTAAGAGGGCGATGCTGCCCGTTGGTTACCTTTCCCGGTGCCTCGCCGTAAGGCGTTGGTCTCTGTCGGGCGAGTGGCGTAACTAGACAGTCGACTATTTTCGTCCCAAGTCTTCTACGTTCGCCTCACGGTAGATAGAACGATCCAATATCGTAAAATCTTCCTGAGGTGACGGGTTCGCCTGTTGTAGTTGACAGCCCTAGTTGAGACGTTCGCGAAAGACCTGTTCCGCTCATTAAAAATTCTGCCACGTCCATGCACCTATATAATGGATATGGCAGGTTTCGCATTCAAGAACCAATTTCGCATTCAACCAATAACTAAAATATGCATGCATACCCAAAATGACCATATCCTTTATTGTTTTATTATTAATTTAATTTAATATATTATTAGCATTATATTATAAATTCCACACTAATTATACATATCCGCTCACTCAACATACGACTTGCAAACGCAGGTGCCCTATTTATAATTTTTACAATTAAGTATTTGAATGTATATCTGCAGGTAGGTACCTAATAGTGCCAAGTTATGCAGTAATTTCTCTCATCCGGCCCTGGACTCCGACATCCTCTGGACTACAGGCGGTCGAGATCCGATAAAATATTAACAGTGAATGTCCGCCCAGCGCTTCAAGGACTCTATGCACTTCATTCCACGCAAATTTGGCGTTTGCGTTGAATTCCGCGTTATTAAAAGCGGTACGAGATAATCAAAGGTGTTAGCCGTTTCAGTCTCGCTCGCGACAAGGTGTACTTTCATTCCTAGAACTTACATATCTGTAATTACGATCTTAATCATGCAATTATATCTCGAGTGTGTAGTTGTGATAAGTCTTAGTTTCAGCTTGCGAGAGATAATTATTTTACGTCCGGTGTTAATAATTATTTCTTGGCTTCACGTCGTTTAGTGAATCTACAAAATTAAATAAGACTGGTGTTTAGTCATAGTCATAGTTTAATCATTCTTACATGTACATATATTTTTTTATATAATTGTACTTTTAGTTCAACGATAGAAAATAATCAGATTCAAATTACATTTTTTTTTTAATAATGAATATTTTTTTTTAATAATCGTTATTTTTTTCAATAATAATCAGCACTAGAAATAATACTAAAATAAATTAAAAAACAAAATTAATTTACAAATTAAAATGTAGATAAAATAGTTAAAAAGGCTTCTAGAGCTCTCGGATTCGTTATGCGCAATACCAACGACTTTAAATGTATTAAAACTCTCAAAGTTCTCTACTGTGCGTTGATACGTAGCAATTCGGAATACGCATCGCAAATATGGAATCCTATCTACTCTAAATACACCAATCGCATTGAGGGTATGCAAAGGAGGTTCCTTAAATACCTATGCTTTCTTACGAAACACAAATAAAGTTCTGACGACTATGTTAATTTATGTAAAAAACATCATCTGTTACCATTGATAAAACGGAGAGAAATTGCTGACCTTACTTTCTTGCAAAAAATTGCACAAGGTTCGTTGGATTGTCCCTAACTTCCGTCAAATCTCTATTTCAATGTCCCCGTTAAGTCCCTAAGACACAACAAACCAATTCAGCTCCCTGTGGCATCATCTAATGACATGCAAAACACCTTTATGTGGCGTGCGATATAACAACCTCAATAAACTGATTTGCGACGACTGTGATATTGATCCATTTAGCACTAACGTTGTAACAGTGAGACGTATCCTCAGTAACAACTTCTTTTAATCCTCTTTTTCTCTTGTTTAATGTTATTATTGCTTTGTATTCAATTTCTTGAACCTGTTTTGTGTTTTTTGCCTCTTTTCCAAGTACGTAATGTAAATCACGTCATACACTAATCTATAGTGTTTAACCCTGACGTGCGTTTATGCATGGCATCCCACGTTTTCTAATGAGAGAACCTATTCTTTCTACATGTGAGGACCTGTTATTGGCTATCAGTTAGTATGCTGATTGTTAATTAATATTTTAAATGGCTGTTGGTTTTCCTTAAATAAATACAAAATTTAAAAAAGATACTTTTAAATATATAGAAATATTCCAAATCATGTTACCACATAATTAGGTATTAAAATTTAGTTTATTCAACAATAAACAAATGGATTTAATATATGGTATAATTACCTTTTAAAAGATATGACAGCCTTATCAAAATTATCCCAATTCGGATAAATTGGCTGGAGTTTATTCAAAACTGTATTAGATAAAAAGAAAAAAAAAAAAATTAATACGGATTTATCGAAAATCCCATAAATCCATCATCGCCAATATAAGGCAAATATAAGGAAGATTTGATTTTACCAGCAGATTATTTATTTATTTATTTGCAGCTGTTTTAAAAAACTAATACAAAAAAACAAGAACACACAGATTAAAAATCAAAACTCTAAATAGACAAAGACTATGAAATAAAGCTACAAACGCTGCAAATTAGGGGTATCCTCAGGATATCTCTTATCCTGGTTTTCAGGACACACCTATTAATTATTGGTACATATATGATTTTTAAAATAAAATAACTAATTCAAATAAATCTTAAAATAAAAAATCCAAATAATCATAATCAAATAAATACACAAATCAAAATAATCAAAATCAAGATATTTAACATCAAATGATACTAAAAGAAAATAACGTAATTACATAAATTTTATAATCTACATATAATAAATCAAAAATAATCAAAATCAAAATATTTAACATCAAGTAATCACGTTACAAATTAATAAATAAACGAAGACAATAGTAATAATCCAATAAGCAATAGTTATTTTAAAATAAAATCAAATTATGACATCTAAATATCTTCCTATAATAATAAACTTTAAAGGGGTCCTTAAATACTGCAATTGATTTTGATCGCAAAGCCATTCCCAACCGATTCCATACAACCGCAGAATAATACGAAAAGCTGCACTGGAAATGTGTAGTTTTGTGCTTGGGTATTATAGCAAGTTGTTCACGTGCCCGTGTTGAATGGACATGCCGGTTACGGGACCACGTCATAATCGAGTAAAGATATCGCGGCTGTTTATTGCGTACTACCTTGAGTACAAGGGTCGCAAGATGGAGCTGCCTTCTTTTACTCATATTCAACATGGAAGCTTTCGCAAGGAATGGTGACACATGATGACATGGAGGAATCCTAAAGCAAAATCTTGCGCAGGCATTTTGCAGTCTCTGAAGTCTCCGCTCAGTCTTCCTATATAGACAGGGGCCGTATTCACAGTCGCCATAGTCCATTATAGACAATATAAGGGCATTTACAAGTAGTATTCTGATTCTGACGCTGAGGTACTCCCGAATTCTGTATAAGGCCTTTAGACGTGAGAAACCCCACGTCAAAGAAGTACTAAGCACTGTGCTCCATAAAAAAGGCGGCAAATATCCGAAAAATTCTTTTGAGCATTATTTCTGTCATTTTCTATCTGCCAACTATATAATATTACAGTGTAATTACTTGATTAAATATAATCGTAGCATTAGCTGTGTCACATTTGCGATAGAAAGTAAGTTTAAAAAAGTGGGCGGTGGGAAAAATGAGGTTGAGAACTTACGTATTAAATAATTTACACGAAAATAATATGTAAGTAGGTGATTTACATTACGTACATTAAAATTACGGTTAATATGACTGCTACCATTATTTACTTACTACGATGGATGTCAATAAATGAATGATGGAATTAATATTTTTTTTATTGCAGATACAAACCTACAAAAGGTGGATTCTTCAATAAAAAACCTATTTATTACAGCTAAACTTCGTCGTAGTGAAGGGAAAATAGGCTCCAAGAGAGTAAAATATACGAAATAGAATATTTTGCAGAGAAATAAATTAAATAATAAGATGCCAATAAAATTATACAATAGATATAAAGATAATCCACAATGGGCAAATGATAAGAGAGGGTGAGATGAGAAGAAGGATGTCTAGGATTGAAGGCTAAAGAATTTCTTTTCAAAGACACTTGAAATGTAGAAATATTCTATGCCTGTCTAATGAGTTTTGGCGTCGGCAAAACGAAGCGTTTGAGTTGTAGAAATATTCTAGGCCATATTGGACGGGAGCTGGCTCCATAGTCTAGCGGTATGACCGCCTACTCGCGGATAAACGAATTGACGGTGCTTCAGTCTACCCTGGACAACGGCAGTTGCAATATCGCCGAAACGTTGGGTACTACAAATTCGTTTTTAAACCTTTTTGTAATGACTAACAACCGCGATAGTATTATATTCCATTCCAGATATTTCCATTAAATTTGCCACAACTTGCAATGAGGTTAACATTAGTTTATCATTCATAACAACGGACGCAGCGCTTATGCTATAAGTTCTTGAGTGGTTGTTTAACTGCAAGTTATCAGCATAAAGACGGTAATTAATTCTCAAGCCGTTAACTATTGAGGATGAAGAAAGAAAAAATTGATTGTGTCAAGTGACTGCGATATCAAAAGTAGCATATTTTTGTATTTTGTATTATCTCCGTGGTATTAAAATAGTATTTTTCCAAAAACTATGTAGTATTTTCGTAAATTCGGCGGTATTAATTATTTCTTTGCGTCGCTTGTATACGAGACAGTCCAACCAAAAGGCATCTATTACCGAATTTAAAATCTCTAACTGCAAAATTTCGAGATTGAAGTATGACTACCTCGCCCTCTGGTGGACCGATTTTACTTATAATCTTTTGAACTCTTGCCATTGTCGAATAATGCCTGCTTGCTAAATTTCAGCTCAATCGGTTGAAACGTTTAGGCTCTATCGTGGAGGAATACACAAACACATAGAGCGACACACAGCCTCACAGACAGACTTCAGTCTAGAAATAGTCCTAATCGTCTTATATATGTCTGAATGGACATTTCCGTCTTCATTCGATTTCTTTTTAGCGCCTAAATAATACTTTACCTAGTGATAGAAAATTAAATACCAATAACTACTCCCAAACACGACACTGCATTTTATTAATATAGATAAAGAAAACATAATATCAAAAATATAAATAAAATACCTTAATAAAACGGAAAACAAGCAGTAACATTATAATTCACCTATTTATTTAAATGCTAAGTTTTAACTATACGCTAATTCTAAGTCATTCACTTTCCATGTCAGTCAGTTACCGTGGAACTGTAACTTGCCCCAATCGATTTGTCTCGAGGGGCGCGTCAAAACGCCCCATATTAAATATTCAGAAGACATCTCCCTTTTAAATATTTGATTGGGGGTACAATTTGTTATTAATTTGACATAATAAAAGCTCGCCGTTTCATTGACAGGACGCCTGTAATTTAAGGCGAATATAGCCGTGAGATTGAATTTATTTTTGATTATCATCAAACGTTCCATATTTTGTGTTTTGCAAATTAACAGTAACTAGGGCACTTACTGTTTGGACATTGTAATGTAGTCTGACTTATTTTTTAAAATTTATTTATTTGAAACATAAATATATTTATCTAATTGCGATCTCCAAAAAACAGTGATGCATCATCGGCAAATCTAACTACAGATCCATCGATTGTGAGATTGCATATAAGTATTATGATAATTAATATAAGTCCAAGCACAGTTCCTTATAAGACCCCATAGGTAAATAAATAGATAGATACAAATAGAGTTGTCAACCACAACAGACGTACCCGTCACCTCAGGAAGTTTTAACGATCTCCCGTGAAGTAAGCGCAGAAGACTTGGACAAAACAGTCCACCGTCAAGCTCCGCCACATGACGTAAGAGGCCAATGCCTTATCCTCGAGATAATCAGGTATGTTACCCAGCGGGCTTACACTCACGCCCTTACTTCCAATTGCGACCAGATTACTCCTGTCTCTCGATTGGTTACGAGTTCGAGGTCGCTTGCGCGGTGCTCTCTCTTACGAAGCGGTGAAACGGTGTAAACCGAATCTATCGCAAACCACGGCATCCTTTGACCGGCAGTTCACCCAGGATCGGGTAGCCGATGGTCGTTTCAAGAGCAGTCGCCATAAGGTCCGCAACCACTCTCACTCTATATATAGAACAAAAAAAAAGACAAATTAAAGCAAAAACAATGAAAAAATCACAATCAAATCGTCTCTTAAATGAGGAATGACATATCGAAAATTCGCTTTGAAATCGTCCTTTTAAAGAGTGGATATATTCGAATTTCAAAGCGAATTTTCGATATGTCATTCGACATTTAAGAGACGATTTGATAGTGATTTTTTCATTGTTTTTGCTTTAATTTGTCTTTAATAAAGACATTTTATTTTGGTTTGCAAAAGGATACGCTTTGTTTTTGAGATGTGGATGAAGGGCGATCGTTTGTTAGCGATAAAGGGATCCCATTAAACCTACATTGCACTATCGAAAGTGGTACTCATCCAAATATACATCTTATTTAAGAATAAGCATTTCCCAATCCAGTCCGGGAAAACCTTCTAGCTATGTAATTTCAATTATATTTTAAATCCGTGTAGGTGATCCCCGGTTCTCTTGTAATAAAACTGTATTTTCAGCTACATTCCTCTTAAATCTTTAAATTGGAGTATTCGAAGCGACAATAAAATCGTTTAATGGCTGGGATTTTGTGATGCAAAGTTAATAGAGCTTTAAAATTGACAATCACTGTGACAATTTGAAGGCCCCAGGGAATAGCCTATAAAACGGAGTAATATGGATAGTCACGAGGTACTCCCAAACATTAAAACGTCATTTTTTAAATATGATTTTGGAACTGAAATAAAATCTGAAAATTAAAAAGTAGAAAATTATACTGGTTTTTAATATAAAATGTGAAGTAGGTACTTTCGGGTTTAATGTAATATAATTTGTCTGTTAGGCATTGAAATTTCGAGCAGACTGAAAAGGCGTATTCAAGATTCCGGTCCGTTTCTCGAAATCTGTAAGCCACTTAATCAACCGCAAATTTTCACTGATATATAAAAATTGGCAGTTACAGCTGTTTCTAGAAAATAAAGTCACAAGTCTTGCACAATAAATATGTTTTCACGAATTCACCAGTTACATTTTGATAAGTTCACTATTGTGATTTCTTAAATATCACAAGTTACAAGTTACTTGTCTGCAATAGTGAACATACTACCTGGCGTAGTCTCAACAGACATAGGGTGGGCGTGACAAGATGCCAACCCAATCTCGTCTTTTTTTTAAATTTGAAGAAATCATTATTTTGAAAAATAGTATAAGAAGCGCTGAGCACGATGCGCCATCTAGCTGTAGGTAAAATATCGCTGATATCGTTTTAATAGCGATATGTTACCTACCGATAAATGATGCAGCGTGATCAAACGCTTGACAAACATTTATTTAACAGTCAATTTCTTCAAATTTTTAAATAAAAGAAAAAAACAAAAACTCTTCGAAAAAATATTTTTCTTTGTTTTTCCCGTGTTTTCTTTGGTCAAAAGTTATTTAGTTGCTCGTACTGATTCACCCCCTTAAAAGATGCCGGTTTATTATACTCAACCTGTAAAATACCACGTTTACATGAGAAAGTCACGTATCGTCAAATTTTCGATTAGATGCATTACATGTAATATTAATACAGTAATAACATTGCACTGGACAGGTACATAGGTACTTACGTATAAATAATGGTCGATATGACGACTCATAAATTTGATATAAAACGGCTACGTTCTAGCAAGACAACTGACGGCTTTTAATGTTTTAGACTGCTCCAGACATGCAGTGCGTATACCACTGCCGGAAACAGAAATTTGCCAAAAAAAATGACATGTCGGCAATGGTATTACACCATTATGCTTCATACATTATCAAGCATAATGTAGTGTCTTTATGAAACCATGTTATTGTTTGGCCATTATTGCAGCTAAGAAGACCGTTATTTAAGGAGCCCATGTACCAACATATGTTTTTCTCAGTGTACTTCCTGCCTCTCCGTTTCAATTTTAATTTTAATTATTTCTCACATTTTCAAATTTTTAACGTCATCACACTATTTCCACAAGCGAATATTTTTTGTCAATAGCTTTGTGTGAAGTAAAAAAAATGTCCCAGAAAAACGCCATGGTTATTTTTGAAGCGATAGAGAAAATGTCTCATACAAAATGACGTCATAATGACGTCATTTTCTATCGATTTTCATTCGAAGTTCGAACGTGTATAGGAAAGTGATAGAGATATGGCATCCCGTATACGACATTTTCTCTATCGGTTCAAAAATCAAGCCCCAGGAACTTATACTTGTGAACTTGTAATTTGTGACTTGTTATATTACTCTTGGGAAACGCTGCCCTGGCGGTCGGTGCTATTTCCATTTTAACTGACATAAAAAACTGTATTTATCCTGTGAGTCGATGTTGCTAGGAAATTGTATCCTTACATAGATATTAAAAATATAGAAACAGTAACTATTCGACATACGATTTTTTATTAGGAATTAGATTTTAGATATTTAGGAGCACCTTGTTCCAAAAACTAAAACTAGCATTTTCTGGCGGGCGCTTGAAGGCGATATGGTTACCCTCTGTTACGCCACTGGACGAGGATAGATGGTAAACATCAACATAGGTATGATGTAAGGATCATACATCTGCTGCTTTCTGAATAAGCGGAGCTTTCTGAATAAGCGAGGTGGTCCATGGGGAGTATGCGTGGCCTTTCGTGTTGTATATTTTCAGTGTAAAGTTATTTTCGCATAAACTGAATATAGCGTGGTGATTTTGTACTATTATATGACGTTTGGTGAGGAATGTGGATATAAAATGCCCCCGAAAGCAAACTGGTGACGATTCACGTCTGTAAGCAATGTTTTATTTTATTTTATTTTATAAACAAAAGCGCCACACAACGCCATTTAGCTTAGCGTGGACGAAGTGAACTACCTAAATGTACCTTTTCGAGGCCCGTGACCGAGACCGGCAACCGGGACTCGGGACAGAGAGACAAGCGACCGAGACCAGTCGCCCCTAATGTAATAACTATTAATTGTATGGTTACTTTTAGAAGCGTGCGATAGAGAGAGGCGACAGAGTCGAGCGACTGCGACTTAGTTAGTTTTTGCATGTCGTCTGTTTGTTAGTGCCTTTCATCAACACTTTAAAGGCGGCCGATTTTTATAGCGCGTGTTAGATTGCCCGCAAACGTTTTTTGGCATTATTTTAATGGCTATAAAGAAATAACCTGATTAGATATAAAAATAATTTGTTTCTATTATACGATTATCGAACAATATTCTACAAACTTTTATGTCTTCTGGATAAAAAATAAAAATAAAATAAATTTTATGATTGATGATATGATGAAATTATTTAATTTAAAAAAAGCAATTTTGTGATAAAAAAAAGTTGTACATAAAATAATCATACAAATCATTGACCATAATTATTTTTGTATGGAATTTTTTGAAAGATGGATAGTAGCATAGTGGTAAGTTGCAACCTGGGTCATAGTAGACTGATCCCTTGCGTCCTCGCTTGCCAATTTGCTTCTTCCCAAAATCTTCGCAAACTTTGCAGATTCTCGACACCTTCGTTTTGCAGGGTGGGGGGACCACTTTCGATTAACCCCCCCCCCCTCCCCCTTGCATTCGCGATTTACGCTAATGAATTTCATATGTATGTTTCATATAAGTTACATGCTAGTATAACGCGGATTACGAACTGAGACGTAATTTTTAAACAAACTGTATAAAAATCGATCACGCCCTCAGTACGTGAGTCGCGAGTTAGAGAATATTTTGCATCACGTACTGAGTACGTGCTCCGCTGTTAAAGTGTTAATACAATAGCAACAAATATTTTTTTTGAGGAGAAAGATGAAATACTCATCGAATTATATTCTTCCTCGATACAAACCTCGATATTCATCCAATGATAAACCATTTCTTATTAACATTTCGTTTTAAACCTGCCTTATAAGACTTATTTTTTATTTTAATGTGATATAACAAAAAATATCGTCATTTTCTTCGTCGAGTAAGTTTTCCATCGATATATTTCCAGCCATAGTAAAAGCTAATTCTAAAGTTATTCGTGTAGAATACGGCTGCTTTGTAGTTTCATGTGTAAGCTCTCGGTGGCCCGTTCATTTCGAGAGGCGACATGCTGCAGAAGTCGGTTTAACAATTCCGTCATTTTTCTCGGTCGCCTTGTCTCGGTCGCATTTTCTCGGTCGCCTTGTATCGGTTGTTTTGTCTCGGTCGCCTTGTCTCGATATTCGCTTTGTTTCGGTCATCTGACTCTGTCGTCTGTCTCGTCCGTCTGTCTCGGTGGACCCCATTTAAAATGTATTTTTCTTTAGGCACCCCGTACAATAACGGAAACTTATGAGCGTCATTGCGTGTATGCGTGCAGGGACGGTGCGGTGGTGTGACTGTGGGGGGGGGGGGAGGCACACTATGGCAAAATATTTCGAGTTAGAAGCAGTAACCACACTATCGAGCCACAGGACTTTGCGGGGGAGGGAAGTGAACAGAGGAATACGTCTCGCCGAATTCCTTTGCTCGGGAGTTACGCGGGGGTGGAGATTGACACGTTTGAATATTTGCGTCGGCGGAGTAGTGCCCATGCGGCGGCCATATGCAAGCCCCTAGGACTCGTGTCGTCGCTCGCTTTCATTTTATTTTATTTTATTTTTTAAGAGAAGCTACTGTCTGGTATACTGTGACTATGGTGAGTCCGCCAGATTTCCACCCATTCAAGTGGGGAAGTGAGGCGGCCGGTTTCGGCGGGAGGCGCGGAGTATCCGTCCTGCTAGTACCCTTTGTTGTTCTGTGCTCTAGGTTTATCTCTATGTTCTATATATTTATCGTGGATGGTAAGTAACTCAAATCCATAAAGGTTGCTGAACTAACAACGCCCTACCCTACTAAACACCTCAGTAAGCAGGAATAACATAAAATGGGTATATAAAGTAAACAGGCTAGTTTATCCGTGTTCAAAGTAAATATCGCCGTCTCACTCTAAACAATATTCCGCGCGAATGGCTACATATCGAAAGTTGTATTGGCCTGTATCGCGTCTACCGCACACGGGCCAAAGTCAATCTTTGATAAGCAGAAATAGATCAAAGGCACGTCAGCCTGCAAATACGGTCGGATTTCGGGCCCAAAGGTAAAGAAAGGGAGACGGGGAAGAGGAGAGGAGCGGATGAAATGGGGAGGAGAGGGGGGAATGGATATGATAAATCAACGCTTCTGCCGCTCAAACAAAGGGGCAAATCGACCGTACCAAACGTTTACGCGAGATGTGCAAAAAAACAACGCCTTTCCCAGCCGGCGATATGTCATCTTTATACCGCTGAAGGCTGAAAGATTCTCACCGCCGAATTCGCACTTTCAGCACGAGCGTGACTATCGAGATTATTGACCCAATTTGAAAAGGGCCTCAGCTATTGCCAGAGCCGGTGTTTGCAACCACCCTGAAAATTTAAATTAACGGATTTCATTAAAAAATAGATTTTCTCGGAAACCAAAGGTTCTATATTGGGATCTATGTTACACGAGGGCTCCTCTTAATTATGGAGGACTTCAAAAGTTTTTCTGAATAATGATACAAAACTTTTTTAACAGAAGGAAGGTACAGATTATAACGAACAAGAATAAATTCTTTAGTCAATAAATTCTTATATTCATCATTATTCACGTCTGTCTTCACATCATGTTATTTACATATATTAGATACATCTGAAATAGATGTATCACGTTGGCAAAATCTAGAATAGTAAATTTAATATTGATTCTTGTAATTTTCGCATTGTGCCACGAACTTGGCTGTGTCAATTCCAACGAAATACCTGAAGTTAAAAATCTTTGGGCACTATTGGAAAATGGTATGATTTTTCTATACCGCAAATAGCGGTCAGCGTAGAAACAGATTTTAGAACAAGGATTGTCCCACCTGATGGGAGTTAATGGACCCATGATGAGGTGGCCACGATGACCCATGTGTTCAGGGTCGGTCACACTCACGGGTCAACACCCATCCGATGGCCTCCACGCATGGGGTGCGAGCCTGGGTAGGACACTGGGTCAACCAGTCTCCCCTGGGAATCAAACCTCTGGCGCTCCTGGACGGTCTGCGCACCGAGCGGCGCAAGCCAATCGACTGTGCTCTCCGACTAACAGTCGGGGGAGTCTGGAAACTGTATTGTTTCCTATAGCGCGGGGGTGGTTGTCTACCTTACGGCGACTGCTCTTGAAATGACCATTGGCCATCCGATCCCGGTTCAGAGTCGGGCAAAGGACGCCTTGGTCCGCGATAGATTCGGTGCACACCGTTTCACCGCTTCGTAAGGAAGAGGACTGCGCAAGCGACCTCGAACTCGGAACCAATCGAGAGACCGGAGAAATCTGGTCACAATTGGAAGTAAGGGCGCGAGGGTCGGCCCGCCAGGTAATACTGGCTATCTCGCGGTAAGGCGTTGGCTTCTTGCGGGTTGTGACGTAGCTGGACGTTGGATTTGTTCTGTCCAAAGTCTTCTACGTTCACTGCAGGGCGATAGAACGAGAAAATCGTTAAAACGTCCTGTGGTGACGGGCTCGCCCGTTGTAGTTGACACCGCAACTTGATGGGTTGATTATATACAACACAACGATGTTGCGTCATTGCGCAGTTATATGATGACATCGTTTTGGCTGTAAAGAAAAATCGAGTTCCGCAATTACTGCAAGTCTACTGTAAAGAACACGGCCTTTATGTTCTCAGTACAAGTTTCCGGATACAACATGATTTTGTGTCTACTACTTCAACAAAATAAAAGTTGATTTAAAAATAGCAATATCTTTTACTGGGCACTTTACTGGAATTAAAATATATAAAAAACAAGACAAACACAAAAATAATATAAATATTTTTAAATGCTAAAAAAACTAAAAAATACGACTTCTCCTTGAATAAGCATCAAACTTCTGCAGAGATTTTAAAAATATATGTAAGTCGACATTATTAAGTCCTGAGTGTTATTTAGCTAATATAATTACAACACAAAATATAAAGACATTTTGAACAACTCGTGGATATTTCGAAAAAACTAATATTTTAATCTAAAATCACATGTATGCACATTATTAAGAAAACCAATAGATACATTTCAAAATTAAAAAGGAGGTGCCAAGTAAATGATATCTACAACCCTTTTACAGGCACCAATTATATTATGTATAGATTGGTTTCTAAATTTTTCTCACGTCCCTCCCCACACCATTTCCCCATTGTTAGTTGCTGAACTAGCAAACTACACTACTACAAACATCAGTAGCAATACCATAAAATGTGTGTACAAATTATTTAACGTAATTATTTTTAAAACTCCCTATCTTGGTGGGATCCCTTGAGTACTGTTTTATAATATGTCTGGGCAATTATATCATCGCAAATGTCTTTAAACATGTACACGGCACATTGTCCAATCACGTCTCTGTTGATGAATTTTCATAATAACATATTTTGCACCTGCTAAAAGAATGATGTTTGCATTTTTTAGCAGATAATTGTTTTTACTCTTGTCTCCGACTTATAGAATTACCTATGCAATGCCACAAATAATACTTCTAGAAACTTAGAGTATATATAAACCCTTTAAGGACCATAAGGAGCCATCCACATATTAAGTAATCACCGAGGGGGAGGGGATGGTTGGAGCTGAGGCTTACGCTTGATTACTTGAGGGCGGGGGGGGGAGGGAACCGGTGCACGTCCTGATTTAATTAACTTTGCTCACCGCATCGCAAGTTTTCTGGTCTAAACTTGCACGGAAATACCGCAAGTACCACGTCGAAGATACCCCCCCCCCTCGGCACGCGCGATGTGCATAGATAGAT
This sequence comes from Micropterix aruncella, assembly GCA_944548615.1. Classification (NCBI taxonomy): domain Eukaryota; kingdom Metazoa; phylum Arthropoda; class Insecta; order Lepidoptera; family Micropterigidae; genus Micropterix; species Micropterix aruncella. The sequence continues at coordinate 18,336,717 of OX155957.1, read as the reverse complement.
ACTCCACGCGCTCGTCTGCGATTGAGTCACCCGGGTCTGTTCCTGAAAGCGCTGCGGTCTGAAGATTGTGATATGTAAAGTAAACCAAAGAGTTTGAGATTTCTAATTAATAAACTACATTTTTAAAAGCATTCTAAAATGTTTTTTTTCACTTACCGTCTTCAAAGATTTTACACACTCTGGGTTCACGATTCTTCGCATTTTCAGCAAATTCAGTTGATTACGTAATCTTTGGGGGGAGGGGGGGGGTCAGGCCGCTGATTACGTCTGTTGACATGGGGGAGGTGGGGGTCCTAAAATCCCAAAACGTGATAACGTAATATGTGGATGACCCCTAATTTTTGCGGTAGAATTGGCATTTTTTGAAAATAAAACTGTTAAAGGGTGATGTGAATAACATGTATGTCAAGTTTTGTGAAAATTGATTTAATAGATTTTTTATAAATTTATGGACATAAGTTTCCTGTGGTCGAATAAAAATGCAAAGTTAGAACTTGTTACTACATTTGATTATTTTATTATTTAACTCAAAAGTCATACGTACTGAGAAACGTACTAAAAGATAAAAATCTAATTGAAAAAGCGCCATAAATATTATATTTATTTATTTTAAATCACTAGTTCATGGTTATGATTATTTGCAATATTTAAAGAAAAAACGGTATAACTTTTATCAATATTTTTTTTACTAACATTATGATTCTGATGTCTTAATAATATGAAAATAATATAATTATAAATTATTCGAATTCGATAATTTATAAAATAGTTTTGAATTTATGGGACACAAATGACCCATGGTCCTCAAAGGGTTAATTAAAGGTTATCAAATATAAATGATTCCATTATCAAATTAAAGATAATGAGAAGCGATTAAAAAATATTTTATTAAATCCATTGACTAAAATAACTTCAGATGTGGAAAATGTGTATTCAACAATAGAAATAAAATTCTTTAAGTAAAGTATGTATTTCAAATCGACTAGCAAATGCATCTATGTACACGTTCGCGACAGCCAGCTACTTTACATACCCAATCTATGAAGTTTGAGCAGAAATACATACGAGTATTTCGATATCCCATTCCAATATTAGCCCCCATATCTGATATCTTTCCGATATTTGAGTTGGGTACTTTCCAAGTTACATTACGCGTGTCGGCGTTCATTTCGATAAGTGCCTCAGAAATCTCCTTTTCCCTCCATGCTGCTTCACCCTACGTATATTATCGCAGGGACTTTTCCGCTATGGCTAAGACCACTTCAGAGAATACTGGCCATATTTGCTCACGATCTAACTAATAATAGAAAAATCCCTGCAGGTATTGGTTATTGTGGGAAGTTTGTTTCCCTTTTTCTTTTTAGAAAAAATATGCTACAAGCCGCCATCTCTTTAATTTCCGCTATATTTGGCTTCTTTGCTACACAACGGCTGAATACTGCTCCCTTGTATGGTTGAACAATGTCCATAGCAAATATCTAATACTTTCTTCTAAAGCTAGATCATTCTAATATGCTTTGTCTATACATTTTTTTCGGGCTTAAGCGACCATTGACAAAGGAATCCTAATATATAATTGAAAGCATGATTGGATTCCTGTGGAATTAGTAGCGAATGGATTCGTGCAGCTTGGGCCATAAGATCCACTTTGTTCTCTGATAAGCCCAACTCAAAATTAAACTCCCATTCAGAAGCCTCTTTGTGTGGAAGTCTACCCCGGGTGTTTCTCGCGTCTCAGGCCTCACGGATGTTGGATCGGTTTCTCCTGGTGGGTTTGTCTCCCGGCGCTACTGGACGGTTTGCGCAACGTTCGGCGACGCCAATCGGTTTCGCACTCTGACTAATTGCTGAAGAAGTCTGGAGATTGGAAATATACTGTCTCCTAAGCAGCGGGGGTGGATATTGACCTGTTGTCAACCACTCTTGAAATGACCATTAGGCTATCTGATTCTGAATTCAGAGACGGACAAAAGATGCTTTTGATTCGCGAGATTCAAACTGAATCACCGCTGAACATACGGCAGGTAGAGGTCGCGCAAGTGACTTCGTACCCGTGACCAGTCAGGAGGTTGGAGGTATCCTGATGGTTAATTTCAGACAGAGATATCCTTCCAAAACTGGTAGTCAGGGGGCGAGGCTGCCCGCTGGTACCTTTCCCGGTGACTCGCAGTAAGGCGTTGGTCTCTGACGGGCTCGTGAAAATGTCTTCTACGCTCATCCCGCGCCTGAAAGAACGATCACATAGCGTTATACCAACCTAGGGTGATGGGGTTTATCAGTTGTAGTCAACACAGCCTAACTGGGCATATTGTGCTACAGGCCGCCATCTCCCTTATAGCCGCTGTCTTTGGCTATTTGCTACCTAGCGGCTGAATACTGCTCTCCTGTATGGTTGACCAGTGTCCATAGCAACTCTCGAAGATTTTATTCTATAGCTAGATCATACAAATTTGCTTTGTCTACATAATTTCTTCGGGCGTAAGCGACCATTGACAAAAGAATCCCAATATATAATTTGAAAGATTGATTGGCTTCCTGGCATCCTACAAAGGAGGACATATTGTATTAAAGATTCGTGTCATTAATATATGTGTTTGTGTTCTAGAATCAATCATCGCTTATTTCGGTTTTATCTTCTAGAACTCTATAGACTAATATTGGCAATGTTTATACTATGATTCATAATGTGCATATAAAGTATTATGTTCAAATCAAAATATCATCGATTTAATTTCTATGTTTATGTGGTCCTTTTGATGAACAACTAATCAGTCGGACTTTACGTAACCTCAAAATATGTTCAGCGGCGTGTAGCTTACGGTTTCTTTCGCAGCTAAATATATTTTAAGATTATTCTCAATGTTTTCCCTGTAAATATTAGATTAGATTAGATCATAACACTTTAGCCAGGTGGTGAGTCTCCTGGCGAATAACCAGCATTAAAAACCCTAAACAGAATAATGGACATTTGGATTGCGATGAGCGGAGTATTTTTTTTTATTAGTTTCATTCATTATTTTGTTACGGGGAGTTGTCTTCTGATCCACTTTTTTTTAGATCATATATTGTTGTTGCTTTCCTTCACAGTTTGTCCTTATTCTTCTTCAGTTATTCATATTCTTCCATCGTTAGGTCGTAGTATTCTATGCCACGTTTCATTGTTATTCCACGTATATATCGGTCCCCCATCTTGTGGCTGCCGATAAAATATATGGTGACGCTCTTCTTTAAAGATTTTTAAAACAAAATCAATAACGATTTCATGTTGAGCATATCTTCTCCCGATCCATTT